>NIUQ01000670.1:0-42813 GCA_002796945.1 Plectus sambesii
GATTATATCCTCGACTTTTTCTCCTCTCCACCATTTCTACCTCGACTTTTTCTCCCCTCGACCTTTCCCACCTCGACGTTTCCTTCCCTCGACCTTTTCTCACCTCGACCTTTTCTCACCTCGACCATTTCCACCTCGACCTTTCCCCCTCGACCTTTTCCACCCAGATCGTGCAAAAAAGCCGTTATCTTAAGCGAGCTTGATTCAGGAAAGTTGGTTGGGCCCGCACCAATCGTGGCTATCGTCAACTCATTCGACGTACAAATGTACAACAACTGCAATGTAGCGGTAAAGACCGTGCCGCAACATAATCGTACATCGAGCACAGAGGCGCTGCTGGAGGAAATAGAGTTTCTCAAGACGTTCGGATATCATCCACATGTGGTCAGTTTGCTCGGTTGTATCACTCAGGAGCAGCCAATCTGTTTGGTGATGGAGTTAGCTCAACAAGACCTGCATAGATTTCTGCACAGTTTGAAAGATAAAGTGACTGACGTCGGCGAATTTCCTGAAAAAGAGATGATGTCCACAGCCTGGCAAATTGCCGATGGAATGGTACGTGTGACCCTCTTGTAAAATTGCCATAATTTGCTTTCTAGTGCTACTTGGTGTCGAAAAACTTGATCCATCGCGACTTGGCGGCGAGAAACGTGCTGCTAACCCGTGATATGAGAGCGATGGTGAGTTTATTATCTGGGCACGAAGGGATAGATCTAAACCTTATTGCGATTACGATAAAAAATCTGAATATTCGACTCACAAGAAATAAAGGAAATCCGCTGCTATGTTTTGCTTGACTTGGAATCTTGAGATTGCAAACTTTTTTTTATCGTGGTATTGACGAATACGACTCCCAGCTCATCCCTGAATTTGAAACTCTTCGTCAGTAAAAGGACGTCGAAAGAGATACTAAAGCATGAAATTTGTGTCAGCCTTTTTTGTCGGAAGCCTCAGGAATCGGAATAGGTAGGATGAACTGGCACCGATGCAGTTATTGTGACATTATAAGATCCTACTTCACTGAAGCTCTGTCGCTGAAATCTCTAATTAATAGGTTGAGTATCAAATATGAAGTAAGGTCCTAGAAATGCACACTCATCTATGCTCAGACATACTCTTATATTAGGTGGCTGATTTCGGCTTGTGCCGGAACTGCACGGATCATGACGATGCATCGTACATTTCGGCAGCCGAAGGTCGGTTACCAGTCAAATGGATGGCCCCTGAATCGCTGACTAGGCAGATATTTTCTCAGAAATCGGATGTGTACGTTTCTTTAGTAATGGTCGTGTTGATGCATAAACTAGCGGTTTACTGCAGCTGGTCGTTTGGAGTGCTTCTATACGAGATGTACACTCTTGGCGAAATGCCTTACACGGATATTCACTTGGAAATGCTCATCAGCTACTTAAAGAGCGGGAAAAGAATGAGACAACCGATGTTTGCTTCAGATCAAATGTACGGTGCTTTTGAATCTTAGAAATTCGATCTTTTCACATTTTCTGTCAATTAATTTTATCGCCATACTTCTCACAGAAAAGAGAAGAGCATTTGAGACAGCTGGAGAGAAATATTTAAATTTTAAGATAATCAAAGTAGGATTATTGATTGCTTGGAGGCAGATGCTCATTCAAGGGCATAATATAGGTAACGCGATATTTATTGCTTCACATTTTGAGTTAGTGTACAATAGTTTTAGAGGTATGGGATCAAGTGAAAAGAGTTCCCCGATTTTAAAGCATTTGAATTTGAGTACGTTTAAAACGTTAAAATGTATGTAACCGATAATATGTATTTCAGTTATCAGGTGATGACGAATTGTTGGAGGGAGGAGCCGGTGGACCGACCGACCTTCCAAGAGCTGATGGGCATTTTCAATGAAATGCTCGAAAATGACATGAAAAACCACGGATATATACAGCCAGTTTGCGGGTCGCCCAGTAGCCTATGGTCAACATCTCTCGATAATGAACAATGATGTCTATATGCAAATACCTTGTATAAAAGAATTTTGAGTCAGTTTTGTATTTCAACTAATGAATGTTTCAACAGTACAAAAACTTGAGAAGATTTTGATTTGACTATGACGCATTCATTATTGAAGACAATGAAACCTGGATAAGCGCACCGCTTCAGGATTCAATCAAAAGCTGCACGTACACATCGTGTCCGGGAAAACTTCACTGGGTTGACTGTAGTCCCTGCCGCTCGGTGGCCCTTGAAAAACCTCACAGTTTCTTTCTAGCACATCATGGCGCATTACCAAAGAATTAAATACGTCACAGTTAAAATTATAAAAATCCGACACTGTAAAAATATTTCATTTACTTAAACATCTCAGATCGTGAAATCGGTATAATAAGGTACAAAGTGCCCATTCTATCATAATGAAGTTGCGCCAGCGGTTTTCGACTTAATTAAGAATTAAACTGTCTATTTTTATGCGGTTAATCATAAAAATTGTACCGGAGTTTCTCGAAAATAAGCCCCGGGCTTATATGCGAGAAATAGCATTTTCAAGCCTCAACATTTTCCTCTAAAATACGCCCGGGGCTTACTTTCGAGAAAACCCGGTAGGAAAGTGTAATGAAGTTTTCCCGTTTAATGACATTTTCCCTTGAAAGTACCGGTGGGTCATGATGCGGTGAGGCTTTTCTTGTGAACCGATTTATATACCTGTCACCGAATGATCCGATTCACCTAACGCAGAATTAGTACTTCTGCTTTGGATAGGAAAAAAACTCAACGCTGCGTGTTGTTTAGCTCTCGTTCATATCATAGTTCATCAGAAAAAATACAAAGTCAAAAATCATGATCAACAGTGGTACAGAAAAAGATTGAATGAGTTCCAGAATATATAATGATAGTAAACACTTGAATTATACGTATTTATGGCAAGCAAGAATTATTCACAAGCTACAGTCACTCATTTCTATTTATAACCATTAACCAATCTATGTCAGTAACAATTATAATTCTTAATGGTAAGAAAAACAAAATTTTATTCACAAGACAACGTTTACGCTGACGATTTACACACTGTAATGTGAGAAATTACGGGTTGGAATTAAATTTGTGTGAAATGGGTAGTCCAGCCCACCACAAAAATTAAGTCCCATCCAATTTTTTTCGCCTTAAAGTATATTGTCTCATAAAAGAAAAAACCCCTTGACTTTTCTTATTAATTTTTTCGACATTTATTTTTGCTAATGCATCTCCTTGTTCTGCTGCTTTTCTAAACCATTTTAGAGCTTCTTCATTGGATTGAAGAACGCCTTTCCCATTATCATACATGAATCCAATGTTATATTGTGCTTTTAAACCCCTTGTTCTGCGGCTTTTCTGTACCATTTTAAAGCTTCTTCAGAGGACTGCGGAATACCTTTTCCATTATCATACATGTATCCTGTGTAATATTGAGCTTCTGCGTGCCCTTGTTTTGCAGATTTTCGGTACCATTTCATAGCTTCTTCATAGGATTGAGCAACGCCTTGTCCATAATGATACATGAATCCAATGATATTTTGTGCTTCTGCATCTCCTTGTTCTGCGGCTATTTTGTACCACTTCAAAGCTTCTTGTGCAGATTGAGGAATGCCCTGACCATTTCGATACATGAATCCAAGATGACGTTGTGCCGCAGCATGCCCTTGTTCTGCGGCTTTTTTATACCATTTCAAAGCTTCTTGGGCAGACTGAGGAATGCCCTGACCACTCTGATACATGGATCCAAGACTGCTTTGTGCTGATGCATCTCCTTGTTCTGCGGCTTTTCTGTACCATTTCAAAGCTTCTACATAGGATTGAGCAACGCCTTGTCCGTAGTGATACATGAATCCAATCTTATATTGAGCTTCAGCATATCCTTGTTCTGCTGCTCTTCTATACAGTTTCAAAGCTTCTTGATCAGATTGAGGAATGCCCTGACCACTCCGATACATGAATGCGATGTTACTTTTTGCTTCAACATGTCCTTGTTCTGCGGCTTTGCTGTACCATTTTAAAGCTTTTTCATAAGACTGAGAAACGCCCTGACCACTTTGATACATGAATCCAAGGTTGCTCTGTGCTTCTACATGCCCTTGTTCTGCAGCTTTGCTGTACCATTTCAAAGCTACTTTATAGGATTTAAGAACGCCTTGACCATGACTATACATTTGTCCAAGATTGTATTGTGCTTCTGCATCTCCTTGTACTTCGGCTGCTATGTACCATTTCGAAACTTCGTCAAAGAATTGAGGATCGTTTTGGCCATTTTGATACAGGAGTCCAACCTTTTTTTGAGCTTCTGTTTCGATTATTGCCTTCTCAACTGCGATTTTTGTCTCTTTTGCCAGAGTGAGAACGGCTGCAGCGCTTGGACGTAACTTTTGATCGACGATAAACATAGAGTTAAGGAAGCTTTGAATCTCTTTACTTGCTGTAGGTAACAGATCGCCAGAATATTTCAGAGGATTGTGTGATGTAGGGGCGGATCGCTGGACAAATTCAAAAAATTTCAGCTTCGCAAAAGGAGGTTCGCCCCTGATCATTTGAACTAGACTGCATGCCAAAGACCTACAAATAGGTTTTATTTATTTTACGTGTTTTGAAATATGCAGCAATGCATACCATACATCCGATTTTCTACCATAAGCTTCTGGCTGGTCCATTTTTCCAATTATTTCTTGTGCAATGAAGTAGTTCGTTCCGGCAAATGATGTAGGAGCAGTTGATGCTATTGACACTGAACTGCTGCTAATGGCTAGATCTACGGTAAGTCCGAAATCAGTAAGCTTAACGTTATTTTCCACAGTAAGTCGCATGTTTTCACTTGAAATAGTAAAAAATGTGCTCTGAACTATTCCCGCTCGACATCATCACTTCACGACTCGGATTATGTTGTGTTAACGAGCTAAATATAATAAAAGAGTAAAGTGTAGATAACAAACTTGGTCATTTATAAAGAAAGACTTTTTATTGCTGAACTTTTTCTTTTGACAGATCGCATTTAATGTAGCCTAATATAAGAAATGTTCAGTAAATATATGCAAGTCGCAGATCTGATTAAGCAATGCCTCTCTAAAACATTTCAGTTTCTACTGCTGTCTACACCATAATCAATTCTCACCTGATACTCTATTGGATAGAAAAAATATCGCTTTAACATATTGATCTCAATCCTTACTACTGAAATGCCTGCATTTGATATACAGGGTGGCGCTAAAAAAGAAGTCAGGCGACGTAACTTTTGAACGGGGTAGTGCCCCTAGCCTAAACTTTAACCGTATGATGTCCTGGCATAGGGCTTCCAGTGGGCCTTCTCCTTTACAGACTGTCGTTGCGGGACTCAAAGATATGCGAAAAAGGTCTTAAATCGGGGGGTCGCTTTGGAGAGTCACTGTAAAGCGGAGAGTTGAGATGGTGAGCTAATTTTTGGCATAGAGGTAGTCCACAAATGTGCTAATGTTTTCCGAGAAAATGAAATGAATCGGTCATCACTGCCGGAAGTTATGAAATTCAAACTTCACGATTTTATGCTTTTTGGTGGAGTTATGCGTGTTATTGAGCTCCCATTTCCTTGCCCGCAGGCTTTTTTCAATGTAATCGGTGTACAGGAATGCCCCTAGACTTACGGTGTCAAGAAAACATCAGCTCGGTCAATTTTCATGATTATTGATTTTTGGTCACTCGCTCTGCTACCACGCGCCGCCCGCTGACGTATTGGACGCTATTGCTCAAAAAATCGATAATCGCAAAAACTGATCGAGTTGATGTTTTTCAGATACTTTAGGCATGGGGTCATCTTTAGAAGTTGAAAAAATTGAAAAAAAATCCCAAGATAAGGGTATGGCATCGATGAAGGCGCATGTCCTTACTGTAACCAACGCTGAACAGAAACCTTGATTATGCGGGAAACGGGGCATTTTAGACCAATTTTCATAACTTTTCGGAAAACATTAGCACATTAGTGGACTACCTCTGTGCCAAAAATCAGCTCATCAGCTCAACTCTCCGCTTTACAGCGACCCTCCAAAGTAATTCCCGATTTAAGGCCTTTTTTCGCATGTCTTTGGGTCCCGCAACGATAGTTTGCAAAGGAGAAGGCCCACTGGAAGCCCTATGCCAGGACACCATACGGTTAAAATTTGGGCTAAATGCATCATCCCGTTCAAAAGTTACGTCGCCTGGCTTCTTTTTTTGCGCCATCCTGTAAATGATGGACCAGTTCAATTGTAGCGGTTATTATTTGATACTCAATTTTACATCTTCTCCCGATTTTAGCAAACTTGTTGTAAGGAACCAGAATGCTTCTTTAACACTATCGTTGCATGGTGTTATATAGAACATGAGCAATCAAGTGTCACATATATGTGACAGATATATCGACAGCGAGGACAGTGAAATATTTGTAACATGTAAAAATTAGTAGCACATTATTTAATGTGTATTACAGCTCCATAGATAATGCCATGAACAGGTATATATGCATTGATTTGATTTTCGGAAGAGCGGTCAGAGAAATGAACGTGTAACCTGTCTTTGCTATTCAAAACAAGCATCGATACGTCTCTAAGTTCAGATAATCTGGACCCTTTGGCCCATATCCTTTTAAGAACACGTTAAACTCGACCGCGCGGTATTAAACAAGGAGAATGCCAGTCAGTCTACCGCATCATACCCATTTGAGACGTTTCACTTAGTCTATAATGGATCAGCCAGTCTTAAACTTCAACCGCGTCCTTCCTTTAAGTGTAGCGTCAAAAAGAAGTAACTTCATTTGACCCCTTCAACAGCACCATTTGTTATATTTGGAATATATTACAAACTAAACTACCTCTCGATCGCCCGCTGATTGCTTCTTCATTCGCTACTATGAAATGACAATATCTCTATATTTCGAACGGAACATAATTTGTGACGATGAGCATTTTCTTTTCTTTTTCGTAGTACAAACTCAGAACTCAAAACTAGCTCAGAGTGGTTCTTCTGCGATATATTCCAAGGCAATTTCATCAAAAAGAAAAAACTTTGAATATTTGCTAAAGAAACGTCAATGAGAAGGCGCATAAATAATTATAAAACATAAATATGCAAAAAGCGTTGTTATAGTCTCGTTCAGCAACAGTTTAGTAGGCAATTTGATCATCAAGAACAGTAACTTAAAGTCTGTAATTGAACTGATCAAATTTTTCAATTCAAGCATTTTGCGCAAATGATATGTTTGCCGATCTGAGCATTTTAAAGCGAGAATAACTGGTCACATAGGTAGGCGCTGGCATACCAACGTCTACTTAATGGCCTCTCGCATCTCCCGCCGATGCCGGCGTCCCTACACGATGTAATTTTATGGAATGATTTTGTATAATGAGATGAATCAAGTTTGCCCGATGTACGAGAAATGACGTAGTTGTGAGGTTTTGTATGTTGTAGAGCGGTCGTTCACGAAATAAAGGGACCACGACTACTCGCCAGCCTACACATAGATGACGTTTGTTTGTGATATGTGAATGTAAATAATGGAAGCTTTGGGCTTTATTGTTTCTATTATTTCCCACTAAAATAGAACTTATTTGAACAGACAGTTCCACCACGCAACAGAGGCATCGTCATAGCTGATCTGATTGATCAGGATGAGCATATTAACGCGCATAAAAAGCAAAGCAAAGGTCACCTTAGCATTAGAGAATTCTGTTTGTATCCAACAGAATCATTGTCAGCAAGAAAATGACAAAGCTATTGCTGCTGGCAACAGTCACCATCGCAATATTGGCGACGGCTGCGGCTCAACAATGTAAGAATATTAACGGGTTGTATGTAAATAAAAGTTTGCCTAAAACCCAATCTGAAAAGTGAGAAGTATAACAAGATTGGATTGTATGGTCTATTCTTGATCACATTCTTTGTCACCTTAATATGGCTGGCTGCTATGCTCTCTGTTTTATGGCTGGTAATCAATATGGAAGCTTACTCGCAAAAACTATAAAGTTAAAAAATTTCCACCCCACCTGTCCTAAGATATAATACAGGGTAAACTGAATAAAATTACGCGCTCCGTAACTCAACAGCAAACCCTTCAAATCGTCAAAAACCGAAGATTCGAAACCAAATTATTTTTTTAAAGACCAAGTCAGCGCTTATATGCTATAGAATTTAACATATCGAATGATGCCTTTGACCATATTAAAACCAAATGGACGATCTCGGGGGAAAGTAAAATTTTTCAGTCAGAAACAAGTTTAGGTGGAACTTGAATTACGTGTTTTTTTGCGGTTATTCAATCTATCATTTAAATTTCAAATATCTCTAACCATTCCATCTGTAAGTTTTCGTCATCAAGTTCATCACCAAGACTACTAAGATTTGAGATGAGGTTTAAGATGAGCGCTATTGTTTTGCAGTAAATACCTTTCATTCTCACGCCTGATGTTATAGCGTGCCCTACTGGCGGCCAGCCATCTGGTATATGTATAAACTAACGGAGAGCGCTGCGCTAACGCGCCGCGCTGTCCGCTTGAGTTTTCGCATGTTACCCCTGCGAGACTGCATCGCCCTCTCCGCTTAGCGACGCGGATTTCGGACTCTGCCTTTGGATTCCTTTAGTCTGGACCATCTGATGGTACATTTATAAATGTAACATAATATGCTGCCATATTCATCAGCAGGCAGTTCAATGAGAATTCGAAAAAAAGAGCTTTGTGCTGACAGCTGTTTATACAAACCCTAGGAGAGTTCTCGAAGATTCTAGAATTTCTCCGATCGCTCGTGTCAATAGCTATTTTTCGATGGCATCCGTCCAATACTGTTCTTTATCAATATACGTACCCGCGGTATTTATTTACCCCCAATCGCATTGAAACACTTTGCGACGGGTTTCGAATAAGTAACGTTCGAATGGAAATAGGAATTTGTTCGTTGTAAAATTTCAAAGCCGAGGGTTTTTGGGGATGGTGATTTGAATGCAATTATTGAATTCTTTCAAATGACACTTAGTTTAAGTCAATCAGCTTCGAATGCCATTTCCCATGTTACGTTTTTACGCAACACGTGTACAGGGTGGGCCACGAGGAAGCCCCGATTTCTTTATTTTATAAAATGCCTAATTTCTAATGAAATTTTACGAAACTTGGACACAATGTAGATACATATTATGCATTTTTACTGGCAAAGTTTCCTTGAATTCCACTCAGCCGATCACGAGTTATACTGCTCTATGTGGCCGCCTTCATTTTTTTGTATGGGCTCCAGCCTATCGCGGTATTCCAGCACACGTCTTCTGTCGCTTTTTTGTCGGCCACCTGGCCAAATGCATTCCGAATACGATCCTTAAAATCCCCAAAAGAAGAATTCATGCAAGATGGAGCGCCACCGCATTTTGCAAGGGACGTGCGTGACTGGCTCACTGAACATTTTGGTGGGCGCTTGATGGGACGCGGTTTGCCAATAATGCCCTGGCAGTCTCGCTCGCCTGATTTGACACCATGCGACTTCTTTCTTTGGGGAATCATCAAGTCCAAAGTGTACACGACAAAGCTAAGAGATATTCCTGAACTCAAGGATCGCATTCGGAATGCATTTGGCCAGGTGACTGACAAAATGCGACAGAAGATGTGTGCTGGAATACCGCGATAGGCTGGAGTCCATACAAAAAAATCTCTTGTTACTTGATTATTTTAGCATAAATAGCAGTCTGGTCCCTTTAACACCACAGCCTTTGGGCAGCGCGAGAATATTTACTCCTAAGGGCTAAGAGAGATGCATTCGTTGTTTTTTACAGCGAACCTGCGATGCTTGGATGGCAGCACACCGCTTGGAACGTGTACTGGCGGTCTCTGTCCGGTGAATCATCAGTGCTCGCTTGGCAATATTTGTTGTCCAACTGGCGGTAGCAACACTCAAAGTAAGTATTCCATCTCGATGGGGCCGGTGCCGTGTATAATTCTCTGCCCGTGTAAAACTCTGCCGGTGTCGTATATAATACTCTGCCCGTGTAAAACTCTGCCCGGCAGAGTTTTACTCGTATAATACTCTGCCCAGCGTGTAAAACTCTGACCCCTCAGTGACCTCTGACCAGCGAGTAAAACTCTGCCCTCACAGTAACCTTTGACCTCGTGCGAGGCTATTGCCACATCGAGGTCAAATAATACAATCAAAATGACCGCGCGTACAATGATGCGCGGAAATATGGCGACAAATTTAAATGAAGCGCGCAAATGATGACTGCGCGGTAATATTGAGCGACAAATGGCAGACTGATCGCTATAGAAGTATCGAAATCAACCTTATGGCATCATTGCATTTGCTTTTGTCGCCTTCTCATCTCTACCTTCGAATCGTCACTCTCCTTCTCCTCCTCTTTTGCGTTCGTCGTTTGTTGCACTTTTCCTTCTCTTTCGACCGTGGTTTGTCGCAATTTCTCTTTTCTTCTCTTTCGTTTGTGGTAAGTTGCATTTTCGTTGACGTATATCTAATATTCGTTTGCTCTCCCTCTGCATTTACTCTTTAATCCCCTCTCTACTATGACTACGGCGATGAAGAAGGCTGCAGTTGAAACCCCTGACTTCGAGTACGGCGGCTACACTATCAAAGAATACGAATGCATCTTTGTGTTAAAGAAAGAAGGCATGATGCTGAGTTTCGAAGAGGTGGAGGAGAGCATGCGCAAGGGCATCATCGAGTAGTTGAAACAGAAGACTGTATGACGCGGCGCATGTGGCCTGCCCGTTAAAGAATGGCAGCAAGGTCCTGCTTCACCGCAGTCATCAACTGACGCAGATGGCCGAACAACTGGAAGAAAACTTCACTGGGCCCTACATCCACCGCTTGATGAAGGCTAACATCACTTATCTAGCAAGGATGGATGGTACAGTTCTGAAGAAGACAGTCAGCTGTGGCCAACTGAAGCTGTTCATCGACAAGCCTGCCAGCACTGCAGTTACTTCAATCAGCAAGTCTGACGAGAGTGAATCGGAAGCCTACGTATTCACCATCAGCGAAGAAAGATCCATCTTTCTCCCCCTACTTTTCAGTCGACTCCCATTCCAATCGACTCCGACGTCTTGATCTACGATGTCATCACCGACCGCGATCTGCGCTTCAAACCCCCCACCAAAGGTTATATGATTACTAACAGTGCGCCCTTAGATCTTCAAAGAGATGTTATTGTTCGTCCTAAATTTGGTACTGCTCGTTTATTCAATCGCACAGCGGCCCCTAAGCCAAAAAACATCGAAAAGATCATCGCCGACGGCAACTGCCTCTTCCGCGCCTTCTCCTTCTGCCTCACTGGTTCTGAGGAGCACCATCTCACCGTTCGGCGCGTGATCTGCGACTTCATGGAGTTCTTCTCGGCTACTTGGCAACCGTTAGTAGGTACTCGCACCATCTCTGAGTACTTAGACCGTGGTGTGCGCACTTCTGGCATCAGCAGAGAGCACTGGGGCACCGAGATCGAGATCCTCGCCTTCGTCGACATGTGCAACTGCATGGTCTACGTCTACAACGACCACGACAGCGCCCGCAAAATCAAGCAGTACGAAGGCTACAGACCTCGACCGCGCGCCGACCGCCCAGCTACCAATATCGCCGATCTAACCAACCTTTTTGTTGTACAACGCTCACAATTACTTCGAAGTAGTGTTATCGCCTTAGTTATTCGCCTATTCTTTTGCGCGTATTTCGTTTGCTATTCTCCTGTACTAATTCATAACTAATACTGCTTCAAACTTTGAATTAAAAACATTTTTAACAAGGGCAGAGTTTTACACGCTGGGCAGAATATTACTCACCTTTGACCCATATAAAACTCTGCCGGCAGAATATTACGCGTATAATACTCTGCCGGCAGAGTTTCACGCGCGTAATACTCTGCCGGCAGAGTTTTACACGGGCAGAGAATTATACACGGCACCGGCAGACTATTACACGGGCAGAGAATTATACACGGCACCGGCGGTTTTTCAATAGGAAGTGACTCACACTTAGCTGTAGGCACGACTGCCTGATCATATATAGTCAGATCAGGCAAAGGACATCAAGCGTAATTTTTAAATAATATTTTGACGTTTTCACTGCACGCTCACTAAATTTGTAAGAATCACGGAAGAACTGATGATGTTGACTGAATATGAATTATATCATTCAGTGGTAATTTGATACGGCAACTTTATTTATGATATAATATTATCAGTTAATGGGATGATTATTTTAGTTAGAGTAATGGTTAAAAAACATCAAAAATATTAAGAAATTAACGGAATCATATGCTTAACTGACAATAGAATACTATTATCCTCATTGGTGGAGGTAATACTACTGCTGGATATAATCCTCACTGAAACCTTAATCTGCTGAATATGCAGATAGTCGCGGTGCGCGTTTTGCGATAAGTTAGTGAGAGGAATTCTTGAGTGCTCCGTAATCTCCAGAATATTTAGCACTGCAATATACCTTCTAGAATGTTCTATATGGACTTATATAGATATGTACTTATACAGCAGCCCAGGTGATCAATCATAATTGTCCGTTGTTACTTGTGTGTACAGAGATTTCGGCCAATGGAATTTTATTAAAAAAATAATAATTACATTTGTCAAGCTAGACTCCGTGATATAGATAAAGCGATATACATTTCAGTTAGACTGAACGGTAAATGAATTAAAATTTATCACAAACAGTCGAAAATATCAAAAGCATATTGAACTTAATTGAATTGTTTCTTCGATCACTGCCATATCCATGTTTTAATGCTTTTCCCGACCTTCCGGTTTCCGAGTGATTATACTAAAATTACGGTATTTTCAAGAATGTATAGTTGCTCTGCTACACACGTATCAAATACATATCAAATTTACTCTTTCCAGCCCCCGTCACTCACCATGGCAAAGCGGCCTGCAGGAAGTCATACGATAGTTAGGAATTGCGCGGATACGAAAAACCCGTATTGTGCACTCTTACAGAAGCATCATTCAAAAGTACTATTTTCGAACCTCCCGCGCTTTATGCTCTGATAAAACGATGTGACGCGAACTGCACCTTTGATTTTCATATATGAAAATACGGTCAGAGTCGGCGTCACAGCAAGTGGTTGAAAATAAACGAGCGTAAAAACTATAGTTCGCTCGGCGCCAACTAAAATTTTGTCTGAGAAGCGCAATTTTGACGCCAAATTTCATTGTGCATGTAACGAAAAGCCATTCTAAGCTTGATGCAGAACATGCCGAAAGCCGTATTCCAATTGTGACAGCGTGGAGATTGGAATGCGTTTACGAGATTACATCGGAAGCGTAACATGCGAGGAAATTGATTAGCGGCTATGACGAGGACCGTAACTGACGTTTGCGCTTTTATTTACAGTGGAACCAGAAAATACTCGGCCTTGCATTATAATTTGTCAGTTTTGCATTCCCATCTCCCCAATCTTGCATTCGAATCGAACGCAAAGACGACGAGTTTGAGTGCAAAGTTAACGAAATGGAATGCAAAAGTGATGAATTGGGATGAAAAACCGTGTAAGAGATTCTTTTCGGTTTCCTTTGCACTATAACTACGCTTAAGCGACCCGGATATAAGAGAACACTAAATGTAAGAAATTTTTCGAAATCCCCTTCTTTCTCTAAGGATTGAGATTTACAGTTGAAAAATTTACTCACACTTCAAGCCAATTCGTCTCATGTTGTTCATCAGGATACGCGAACGCTTGTCGGATTTCTCGAGCGACAAGCATGATCGATGCGCGTTTGAAGGCACAATCAATCCCTTGGTTAGCAGATCTTCCTCCGTCATTGCATCGAGTGAATACGATCGATGCGCCTGATTCAAGTCGTTGAACTAAAAATCTTTACAGTCACTCTTCGACAGTACTTATAAACCGCATTTTTGGAAAGAAAGATGAAAATGAGATTACGCCAATTTTAACAGATGACTGCTTGATGGTAAGATACTATCGTGATTTGCACTGCGGCAGCGTTATTAATTAATTCGATCTATAAGAATTCTTTTTGGAGATGTAGAAATTGAAAATTTCGAACGAATTTTATCAATAATTCAGTCAGTCAGTTTAATTGATACTCAACAAGTGATCAGATTCATACAATTTCTTTTGTGTTACGCGCATGAAACTCGATATGATCATTATTATTTTATGATCATTTTTGAATTTACGCCAAAAAATGCACTCGAGCTACTCTAAAGGCTGACTCAAAAGAAAGCGATGAAAAGAAGAATGTGGTAAAAGCCCAGCAAGCGAATTGTTTTGCAAAGCAACGGCAAGTAATATTCGCATGCTCTTTCCCGTCGCGTACTGTGCAACATCGCGAACAGATCAAGATCGACCTTTGGATCATTATCGTCGCCAGCATCCTCGTTCTCGAGAGGTCTCCAAATGCCCGTCGAGTAGATGCTCTCTGAATTTATCATGCCGGTTAAGAGCAACCCGCTCTCCAGCTGTTCGAGCGCCATACGCGCCTCCTTCTGTCGCTGCGTTTCTTTACCGCCGGCGCTGAAGACGATTGGCTCGGCCGACTTTGACCGCGGCTGCAGTGTGTCGAAGTCGCTCACGAAAGACTGCAGCGCGTCTGGCAAAGGAGAGCTGCTTCCACTCCCTATCGTCGCCTTCAGAAAGCTTAGCGGATCCATCGATTTCGACTTTCTCATCCCGCTCGAGTCGATCTTGAATTGTGGCAGGCGGAGTGTTGACATTGTGCAATGCCAGTCAATATGGCCCTGGAGCACGTCGGCTGTGCCTTCGAATAAAGAGACTTATGTCAGGTAACTAAGGCTTAACAAAGGCATTATTTGGCATGAAACATAATTATTGGAAATGTTGCTTCCCGTAATTTCGAGTACGTTTTTAGCCGCCTTGAGCTACCATTCATACCTAGTTCATGCTTTGCTTGTTCATTCCCATCGTTCCGCACAAATTATACGTCTGTTGAAATATTTGCTGCCCGGCATAACATATTTATCATTTCAAGTAGGTATGATACAATTTTTTGTTAAAAATTGACATAGTTCTTCAAAAGGTAGTTAATACAGTAGATAGTGAGGATTTATTTACCACGTTTTGGCCGTAATTCAACTATGAGCGCACGGGGGAATTCTCGGAGAGACTGCTACGCAAACACACAAACACACGCGCGCGCGTGCGACATAGACCGATGAGCGTTCGAAGCGAGGCGACGACTGAAACTTATTTGCTAGAGGATGGAGCAGGTGCCCGACTTTTATCACTCCTTGAAGCGGTTTGCAACAGCTGCAAATGGACGCCATTGGGTGAATGAATTGCGTGTGAATTGATGAACGACTTCTGCCCACTAACCTTCGTCATGTGAATGGCTTCCTCTAATTGATCTTCTAACAAATAATAAGCCAAACAAGTTTGGTTCAAAGGTTCAAAACTTGGGTCGTGGGCGCGCGTGCCTGAAATTTTCGTCTCCACATAGCACAATCCTGATGAGTTAATGAATATTTAGTAACCTTTTGGATTCTTATTGATTATTCTCTTCTGTGTTATGATGCCTTGATTTATATTTTGTGTCTTGAGAAGGCATTAGCTGACCGTGCCTTATGTGTTTGAAAATGTTAACTTCTTTTTGCTTTTGACTTCCATTTTAGCACCTAAGATGAGTGCGTCAGCTTCTGAATCATGTTTCATCATCCATTTGAATCACTCTGCGAACTTTTTTTTTCTCCATCTCATCCCGCATATTGATGTAATTATTCGTAGCATTCATCTTTGCAATGTCGCATGCACATTGTCCATCATTTATGGAACCATTTCATAAAACTTTTGCTACTGCGAAAGTGCATAATTGCAAGCTAATGTTCATTCTCTGACTTCTCGCCAATCAGCACGCTCTCATTTCTACAATTCCGCAACCGCTGTTATTTTTAACGTTGGATCCCACCTTTATACATCATGAAGAGCAGAATTCTTCATGATGCATCATCGTCTAATGATATTTTTTATCCCTTCATGGTGTTTATCAGCGAACAGCGCTTTGTCACGCAAAGATTATTGAGCGCACAGAGGAAGCTATTTTCTGACACCTGCTTTGCTACTTATTAATAATCAGCCACTTTGGTATTCACAGGGAAGTAATATCTATCCTATCAACTGGAGAAAGTAAATTTGTGCCGGCAAACGGAGGCGCAATTTTTTCCCGCATATCCTACTGATGCAGATCGAAAGCCCGCGGCCTTTCGATGCGCTGATCTCATCAATGGCTATTTGATAGGCGGCAATTCTGATTGCCAACGACGTTTGACACATAAAGTGACCACATTGTAATCTTTTTAGGGCAAAAGTTCGATTCGAAATTAAGCGTTTATTTCTAGATAGAAAGGATTTCAGACGGAAGTGCCAAATCGTACTCGATGATGACCACCAGTTTTGATATCGAACGCGATAGGGCCACCAGCGCCATTGTGCTCGTATTAATGGGATCGTGATCGAGCACGGCTGTAACCATGGGCCAGCTGTAGGAGAGCGCTTGTGACGAAGTGCCGACAGCAATTAATTGTGGATCTCTCACTTGATCTCCCACGCTTCCACACTTATATCCTTCTTCCTTCAGGAATCGTATAATATGCACATGCAAAAATTTGGAAACGCACCAGCTAATACGAACGATATAGAGCATTAAGGCATTCATTTATTTTTATCTCGACCTACTCTGCAGCTAACAATTATACAATCGGTGAAGCGAAACAACAACACTGATTAGATAGAAGCAATAAAGTGAAACTAACGGAAACAGAATCAACTAGAGCGAACGACAATTTGTGAGATATCGCATCAGCAACTGGCCTATGGTACATAAACATGTGCTACTTCGCCACCGAATCATTAGGTCGCTCGACCATCACAGCGCCCTGGGAAGCACTCGCTTGCGGTTTGACTGCACACAGACCACCAAAGCAGAAGCAAAGCTTGAGAACGCTGTTTCGAATTTCATCGTATCTCCAAAGGAAAATAGCCACGTGCGATAAGCAATGCACCCGAATGAATATCCAAAGATACGTATTAAATTGAAAAATGTTCATGCTCTCCAAAATAGCGACGGTCGCATGTGGAATGCAGAAACATACAAGAGTGCAGCAGGTCAAAATAGACAAAGTTTGGGTCAGACGGCGCTGGCGAATCAACTGCGGATTACGGTGGGTCGACTGTGTTGGCATCATCAATGGAGCGACTCTCTTCTTGTACGCCAGAAGTACAATACCGTAGCATACCACACTTAACAAACCCAGCGATATTTTAAATATCGATTCGTACATTTTGAATACAGCCGGTCCTTCTAAACATACTATTTTTACCATTTTTCCTGTTGCTGTGTCCAAGTATGCTTCATAGCCGGCGAGAGACAGAGTGCATCCGGAATATATGAATGAAAGGATAGCGATTAAGACAGCAGTTTTGTAGCGAATTTGAGCAAAATGTTGAAACCATACGATGGCGATAATTCGCTCAACGCTAATGGCGATCAGCATCAACACGGACACTTGACTGGAATAATTGAGCAGTAGTTGTTTCGGACGAAAGTAGCAGTCGAGTGGTGAAACCAACTATACGTTCGTATTTAAATTGGCGATTGCACAAAAATTTGTTTGAAAAACTTGAATTAAACAATATACGCGCAAACTCAAGTTGAGCCATCCTAACAGCTTTCAAAAATACTTTTAAAATCGAAAATCAGTTCATGCTCCAGAAATTTGGAAGATTCAAGTTTAATACAGTGAAACCCCGATAAGTTCAACCCGTATAAGTGCACAAGCTGGATAAGTGCACATATTCTCAATACCCCGAACTTTTGTACTGTTTTGTACATGATCTGTACCCAGATAAGTGCACACCGGATAAGTGCACAACCCGGATAAGTGCACAACCCGGATAAGTGCACAAAATTTTCATGCCGGATCGATGTGCACTTATCCGGGTTTCACTGTACCCTGATGCAGGACGAAATCACTGCGGGACTGAGACACTTTTGAAATCTGCATAAAATTTAGGAAACTATAAAATAAGGCGACGCGCACTAGTTATATTGAAACTGTGGCCACATTGATAAATAAATTGGTAGATTGCTAACTCATTGAAAATTTAGCGCTTGAAATGATAGGATTAACTATATACAGTGTCTACTCTACAATATTTCGATTCAGTGGTAAATTTGAAGAATCGAAACATGCGCTATCAGTTTCAAGTCGCACAAATTTCATCGATCTACCGAATTCAAATAAGCACAGTACCGTTGATTGAGTTTCGTTGCTTGACGTAGAATATATCAAGCGCTCCCAACCGGCGGCAATCGTACCGGCGCCATAGATGCCATCAGCAACCGCCAGGGAAGTGATGAATACTAAAATAAGGTCCTTCATGTTGGCAATGTGAATATTGAATTGAGTTAAAAAAGAGATGACATATTCAGCAATGCGAAGTAGCGCTTATCCATAGCTGAGATACTTTGATGGACATTGGTGTGGTGGGACCCTCTCAAAAAAGATTACGGCTTCTTAGTTGAGGTATGATGGCAACGTGTAGGACGTCACAAGGCATAGGTTAGAGGTCGAATATCTTCCAAACGACGATCATAAGGTATCGAACCCTAAAAGTTTTGGATTCTGTAGCGCAAAGGGAAGGATTAATTACCTATTCTTGGTAAACGCATGACATACTTAACGTATAGTTCGAAAGGTTTATACCGGGCACCAAATCTAATATTTATGGAATGAACAACCAATTATGATTCCACCCGACAGACTATTCAAATTGGAAAATGAAGGACCTAATTCCTGTCTCCTTCGCAGCGCCGAATCGGAAACGATGGCGGCGATGAAAATAACATTGAACGGAACGATGACAACGCCTTCCACAATATAAGCAATCGAAGATGCCATAACGCTGACCATTTTGGTGCAAAATATTCAAAGTTTTCTGAATAATTAGCGCAAAAGCTTTGACCATACAGGTAATGAAAAGAGTAATGAGCGCTACTTGATTATGCGCAAAACAGTCAGTTTTGTCCACGAGCCTCGGTAGGGCTAAGAAAAATTAACCTCGCAGCTGCCCTTCTGGACACTGCTTTTGTTAGACGTTCAATAATTCAAGCCGCAGGCGCGGGAAGCGCGGCTAAATGTCAACTCTTAATTGTACGGCAGCGAAGCGGATATATTCTGATGAGAATGCTTGATGAATACTGGACGCTTTGAAGCATATAATGCATAGATAAGTAAGGGCGTAGGCAAAATGTGAATAAACTGCAATAACATGAAATAGGTTACTCTTGTTTCATAAGCGTAACCTGCGACACGCTTGAGAAGCCGATCACGAAACTTTGCAGAGCTGAATTGATCATTGCACTTTCTTGCCTCTCTTTCTGCCACATTTAGCAGCGCTGTTTGCTGAGCTCAGTATCATGCTTCTGCGCTTTGTCGCCTTCATGGCTTGCGTGATCGCTTTTCAGATGAATCTGGTAGTGACACTTGCGACGAAATTAACACATTCAGCGATTCACTGGCTTGAGATTTCGCCAGTAGGTACCAAAGCTACTTGCACATCGTAATTATTGCATGAGAGAGTTTGGAAGCTATTCGATCTGTTTCACATAAGATGCTTTAATGAAATTTCAAAAATAGAAAAGATAAAGGTCACGCAAACTTGAATGCACTCACTGACTAGGGGCTGTTTTTGTGCTGTTACGGCTTATGCGAGGTAGATCTTAACCACCTCTGCTGGATATGGACCGCTCTAACTAAAAGTCGAGGCCAAATTTATTTCCGTTCACTCATCATATGTGGATTATTTTCAGTTGAGGCACAAATGGGTACCGTCTAAACAGTGCAAACGACAGAAATACCGGGTTATTCCGATTAACAGTCCTCAAAGGAAATCCGATTCTAATTGTATTTGAACTTGCGACACCCAGACTTCCATTTAACGGTTAAAACCAAATACTAGCCCCGGTGCTTCAATCAGCAAAACCAGGTAGCTCAGGCAATTGTTCTGCACATCAACCGTCATTGAAAATGAACACACGTGCGCGTATACGCACATTGGAGCATGACAATGATGGTAGCTGTATGAAAGGATGTATT
This sequence comes from Plectus sambesii, assembly GCA_002796945.1. NCBI lineage: Eukaryota > Metazoa > Nematoda > Chromadorea > Plectida > Plectidae > Plectus > Plectus sambesii. The sequence goes on from NIUQ01000670.1 coordinate 20,077, forward strand.
TGAATACCTGCGACGAGCCCCATAGGATGAAAATTATAATTCACAATCGTCGTAACGCACATTTGTCTAACAGCGGAACGAAACAATACGAAACAAGGTTTGAACAGACGCATCGTAAAACCGAGACAAGTATTCGATTAAAGCTGCTCGAATGGTCAATAATGTTTGAACGCTCATAAAACCCGGAGAATCTGTTTTACCGGATTATGAATTCTGAAAATTTTAAAGGATAATGGGTAGATCGTTGCTCGTGCTGTTGTGCATCGTCACCATCGCCACTTCAATTCTAGCACAGATTAGAAGTAAGAAAATATTTTGTTTTGCCTATTACACAAGTCTACAAGATCGTTCGCCCAAACTTTCAAAGCTTAGTGAAATTTCTTCCCCAAATGTACATATATACTTATCGTATAATATTACCGTATTTCTTCATAATATATTTGAATAAACTTGAGTCAGAAACAAGTGATTGCTGATGATTAAACAATAATAATGCGCAATAATATTTCTCTACTATATTCTAAAAGTTATATGTAATTGAAATGGATAACTGACGCGAAATTTGATTAAAAAAGCGTTGACATTCCTTTCGGACAACTGTACCTTTCATGCAACTTTTAAATGTAATGGGTGAACAATAATCTTTTCTAACATATCCTGTTTTATAATCAGGAATGCAGTTTATGTTGTACGCAACATGACCATTCTGTTTCTGCTTCATATGGGAAATTTTGATCAAATTTTTGTATACCGTAATATATAATTTTTCTCAACATTAGAGTTTAGGTATATTAGATGTGAAGTAAGGCTGATTCGACTAATACTGGGGTTCGGAGGAATTTTCTAACGGTTTCCGAAACACTTTCCTAGTCTTAAGAAGATATTCGTGATTTTCGCGTATTTATATTAATTCCCCCTCCACTTTTTGGAGCCTTCCCTATTTTTTCCAGTTGCTCCGTTCCAGCTTCTCTCTTGGCGCTGAACAATTAGAAATTAGAAATTTTAATAGCATAGAAAAATAACACTGAGATACATAAATTACAGCATGTCAGAGTGTATGGCAAACGACGAATGAAGATGGGACGGCCGATACAGCAACTGCTTCAGGAACCGCGTGTACACTAGTGAAGGGTGTACCAGCCGGAACCTGCGAGGCAACCGAAAATACTCAAGCCAATGCCATCTGCATATTCAGTCTCTCCCAATGGGGCTATCGTTGTTGCTATCAGTTAACGCAGGTTACATTCGCCACTCCCGCCGCTGGAGCCACGTTTTCTACCCTCGGTCCCGGCACAGTCGCCACGCCGCGAAATTTAAAACCGAGTAAGAACTATTCTATTTAAAGGGTAGAAAGATCTTTCAAAGGATTGACGCTCAGGATAGACAAATAATATTGCTTATACACAAAAAACTGATGCGGGCTACCTAGAAATACAACAGGTGGAAAGGGTAGGACAAAATATTGCTTCGGGGACGAGTCACACTAAACACGCTCACAAAAGGCGAGTCAACCTTAATAGGCGTTTTATCAAAGGAAATCGGGACAGCAATTTTAAAAGTTCAAAAAGATAGTCATTCCTCGCAGCCGGTCCCCTTACCACTTGCATTTTAGCGAGCCAGCGATTTAAAACTGTTGTTCAAAAAATGTTGACACTCGCAGCTGAATTAGGCAAAAAAGTTTTACTCAGTGTTGTTTCCAATGTTTATCGTAAGGTTGAAAATGCTCGTTACAAGTCGTAATGTTGTCCATTTCTTGAAATTTGCCCACAAAACGATCAAGAATATAATATTCATTTCCAGTTTTTTAATTATAACAATTATGCATCCCATAATCTCTACGTTCTTCGCATTATTCGCTTATTCAGCGCTTACTCTGACATAATCTAATATGAAATTTTAATTGCACGTTATCAGATGCAAAGGTATTATTTAGATGGCTATCTGATTTGAAATTCTTTTAACATTATGATGAAAATACTATAAAAGCAATACGATGCGAATGCTTAGCATGCCCCAATGGCGCGTTATCAACCACCAACTCCCTGACGAATACACCAATCACCTGCAACATGACAAATCTGGCGAACCAAGGCTGTCCTTGGGAATACAGATGCACCAAGGCGGCGAACGTTTACGATGTCTATGGCACTCCTCGCGATAGCAGCGACGATATCGGTGCTGGCATAGTGCCAAACATTTGCTGCAAAATTACCACCTTATCGTCCTATGCTAATGGTGACACATTTTCGAGCAGCTCTTGCCACTATTTGTTCCGGATTTTTCCTGTTAGACGTATTAAATATGAAAGTGACGATCACGAGCTTGAAAGTATGAAATGGGTTATTTTATAAGGTAACAAAATCGGTTCATTTGTTTTCCAATCATAGTGACGAAGCATAATCATTTTTCATTCAAAATCTATCCATTGTTAAACAATGTCCTTTCTCTATCCGATTTTAATTGGAAACCCAGCAAATATGTAATAATGAATTGTTTAGTGTTCACCGAAGCCGGTTTGACCCCGACGTTGGTTCCACTTGCTCCAGTGGAAGGAATCGCCTCGGTAATTTTTTCAATTTACCCTTCGATCGAAAAACAGAGCAAATGTTCATAAAGATGTGAGGGTGCACGGCGTCTTAAAAAAAATATTTATCGGTATCGATATTTTTGATATGTACTTTTTATTACCACGAAAATGAAGCTAGAGTAATAGAATTTCCAGATATGTTGTTACGGTTTTGATAAGGAAATGATTTTGACAAACTTAATGCAAAGAATAGCAATGGGCACTCATTTATGCCTGCTAAGCAGCAGCAAAAACTGGTGCGCTTCGACTCGTACAGAGTGACTCTTGGTCAAAAAATTATGCCGAAAATACGAAATAACATCGAGATAACTCAGTGAACGTCAAGCTCCATCTTGATATGTGACATTTTTAAAGGCTACAATCCTGGTTCATATCTGTCTAACAATACTCCTCCTTCCGTAGACAGCATGCCTAATTTTCACTTGGAAACTGAATCAATTTCGTTCTACAGGTAACTCTGGGGGATGCCAAGAAACACGTCGTCACTCTGTCGGACGACTTGTCATTTGTTCCAAATCTGCTTGCGACTCAGCCAATAACTATCACGACTATCTCAAATGTCCACCCAAAGACCGTGCGAATCTACCATGTCCTTTTCTTCGGTCGTAATTAGATATTATGAATGAATGCAAAGTTTATTCACTAATATTATTTCAGATGCAACGAACAACAAAGACTGCGTATTCAGAATAAACATTGAAGTGCCTAAATTCGGAAAAATTATACCCGATTTGTTTAAATTGATGCCCAATCCAACCGCTGCCTCCGTCTACAATGCCGGGCCAGCCTCCGCTCCGGTTTACAAATATAGCCAAAAATATATGCCGCCGATATTTAACACATGTAAGTAAATAAATGTATTTGTTTTCTCGAGAATCCCAAGTCTTCCTTGGCCAAGCCACATTATATATTTAATATCCTCTTTTCTAATCATTTTTTACTTTACCCCTTCGATTCAGGGTTTCAACAGTCTCAAAGACTACGTCTCTACTAACTGAACTGCTCTTAACTTCTTTTAGCACCGCATAAATTTGTTGTGCTATTGTGGTCTACCCCTAAAAGTCTGCCGCTTGGATCGGTCGGCCTCAAGTCAACCACAGTGTTCAACCTCAACGCAGGACTGAACGGTGATTTAGAACCCGGTCGCACGGCCGGCAAGGCTGGAAGTTTCACGACCGTTTCGGCCTTGTTGGCTGGTAAAATCAAAACCATCTTAGGACGACCAATGGCTGGCACTTATTTCTTCGTAAGTTTTTATAATTTATCTAAAAACTTAAATTTGATTGATATGATCGTTTTATGAAACAAAGGCCTCTGATAGCGGAATCGAACCCCAAACGCTTAGTTTCGGAGGGGGGGAGGGGGGAATCTGTGCCTGCATTCGAAATTTACTTGAGCGCAAAAAAAAGAATGAAAAATATTCTGTTGATGAATGTTGCCTATTGTGACTGATGTTTTAGCTGAAGACGTGAACATGGAAGAAGAAGCCGAAAAATTATTTCGAATGATGAGTTCAAAGTGAATGTTAGTAGTGTTCACTTGTGCAATCGAGAGAATAAAAATTCTAGATGGCTTTTACACTACTGTCGATAGTCATCATCAGTATTGGTTTGCGCAAGCAGACACTGCCCGAGGCGCAGGTGAAGTGATGATAACGGGTGCAGACAGATGTGCCGCTTGTCTACTTGCTTGAATTCTCAGGTTACAGGGTCAACGATATCGCTTATTAACTTTTTACTATAGCCCAGTCGGAAATATGTTGAGCTGACGTTTGCGACGAAGCGAATAAATCGACTTCAATTAGTCAAACAGATTTTTTCAGTTAGCTTGGAATCGTCATAGCTTTGCATTGGTGGGCGTAGAGTCACGTAACCGTAGATCCCCAGCTAGTTACCTTCCCCGGGGCATCATTTTATTGAAAAGTGTGGAGTAGGGCGACATCGTGTCACTTTGTCTACAACTTTTGTTCGACATCGTTCCTTGGCTAATGACTGCGTCAAAAGTTTGCTAAGTCGCATTCTCCTTGAAATTATATCATAAGGGAGTGTAGAAACAGCTCAATCAGTTGTATATGAGATGTTTGATATGTTCTATTTTCAATAGAAAACTCTGTTCCAGTTACTTCGTTTAACTTGATGAGTAGCATTATTTGAGACAAGATTTGAGACGTTTTCACATCTCACTCAAATGTGAGGCCCATTTTAACTTACTAAGCTGAGTGGAGGGAGGGGTCACGTTCAGTAAAAGTCGGCGTTGTATCTGTTCTAGTCCCTCAAATCTATACATTAGCTAAAGTTACACCTGCATTTTGCTCCATAATGGAGCGCAAACGATAGGCTTCACGTGACGCAAAGCGTAAACTATAGAAGAAATTCTGTCTGCTACGCTGACATCAGCCGCCATTGAAATTTGATGGGCATACGTGCTTGCTGCATCGGAAATGACAATAACTATATTTTAATGAAAGGAAGTATTTGAATACCTGCATCAAGTCTCATCGGACAATAGAATCATTTAACAATCGCCATATTTGCTGAACAGTGTCACGAAGTATATTTTTTGATGAAACACAACGTTTGAGCAAACATTTCGAAAAATCGAGACAAGGAATTCTATCGCAGCCACATGATCATTAATGTCTGTAACGTTCATAAAAACCGAACAAACGATTCGGACAGCTCAAAATTCAAACAAACTGGTATCAGTAGGAGAATATGTCGAAGCCGCTCTTCGCACTGTTATACGTCGCCATCTTTACTAGTCCAGTTCTAGCCCAAATAAAAAGTAATGAATTATGTTTTTACCAGTATTACAAGTCTGTTAAATTGTTCAAAATATCCACACTTGGTGCGATTTCTTCCTTGAATGTTAACTAAGTTTGTTGCATAATGTTTTAAAAAATTCTTTCTCACACAAACAAAAAACAAAACAATACTTTTGGCGATGAGTAATCAATAATATTGCGCAATGCAGTTTGTCAAACTTTATTTAGCGATATATTTATCGTACTTAAAAATTATATGTCAGGTTTATACGCAGATTTAAGCTTACCTTTGCATCCCCCATTGGATGACTATTCTTAAAGAGGTGGATAAACCAATCAAAATGAATCTTTCGTCATAAAACGCATAGTGAAGTATCTTCTGTACACTAGTCACTCAATATCAACTTTCTAAAACAGGTTTCCATTACTTACCCCGGTACTGTAGTATAATATTTTCGGGCGCTGATATATCAGATATGAAGTAAGGGTAGTTCAACAATACTGTATGCTGCATCCTATAAAAGATGCCGAACTCCGTCGAACCTGCACCAATTTTGCAGTTAATCAAAGTCTTTTTCAATGCTCAAATCAAAGTTATACGCGAAGAGCAGCAGAAAGTTGCTTAGCGTGATGCTACCGTTTAATGACCATCATAAAGAATAAGACATATCAAGTTTAATAACACAAGATGTTTCGCTGAAATTCTTTAACTTATATGTTTACAGCCTGTGGGAACGTTTGGCAAACGACGAAAGAAGATGGAACGGCGGACACAATTGGCGATAACGGAACACCTTGTACGCCAATGAAGGGCGCTCCAGCCGGAACCTGCACGGGAATAGCCACAACTGAAGCAGACGCCGTTTGCTCTTTCAGCGCCGCTGTATGGGGCTATCGCTGTTGCTACCAGTTGACGCCAGTGACATTCTCCACGCCAGCCCCTGGAGCCACGTTTGCTACCCTCGGTCCCGGCACAGTCGCCACGCCGCAAAATTTAAAACCAAGTAAGAGCAGCTTTATTAGAATGCAGCGTAAGCACAACTCTCGCGCTTATCATCAAAATTTCTCATCGTTAATAACGTTCGTAAAGGGAACGCCGTAATAGGCTTTGATTCGATACATTAATTATGCACAAACAGCAAAATTGTCAAAATGTCAAGTTAGCAAAGCAACTAATTACTTTGTTTAGAATGCCCCAATAGCGCGATGTCTACGATGAACACCTTAACGAACTTACCAATCACCTGCAACATGACGAATCCGAAGAATCAAGGCTGTCCTTACGAATACAGGTGCACCAAGGCCGTGAACGTATACGATGTCTATGGCACTCCTCGCGACGGCAGCGACGATCTTGGCGCTGGCATGGTGCCTAACATTTGCTGCAAAATTACGACCTTATCGTCCTACGCAAATGGTAAAGCACTTTCGAGTCGTCACTGCCACTTCGTATTCCCGATTTTTTAATTAGAAGCCCTGGTATTTGAAGACTAAAATGATGATTATGGGCGTGCAACTATATAATGATTTGCATTGTAAGGTAGCGAAGCAGGTCTATTTTTCTCAATCACAATGACTACGAGTTGTTATTTTCCATTCAAAATTCGTCCATTGTTACAATTTATTTTATTTCACTACTAATTTTTAAATAGAAACCAGGCTAATATGTAACAATGAATTGTTTAGTGTTCACCGAAGCGGGTTTAACCCCGACGCTGGTTCCACTTGCTCCGTTGGCAGGAATAGACTCGGTAATTTTTGATTTTGTCATGCCATCAAAAAACAGAGCAAATGTTCATTTTATGGCCCTTTTTGTAATATTGTCAAGCAATCGATTCACTAATTTGAAAAATTAAGTCTCTCTTTTGAGCTGTCAGCTTGCAGTCGAATCCGCCGGCATAAGAGGTGGTACAAAGAGTAAATGATTAACTGCTTTAAAACTTTGACGTCTTCATGCGCTAACAGAGATTGGCATGCCACTTTAACATATCTCTCCTGACACTACTTTATCGTTTGTTGGCCCCGCAACGGACTCTCTTCGTGTGTGTTCTCGTATGGGAATAAATTCCATTAAGGTGATAAATGTAATACAGCACTATCTAAATAAATACGTATCAAAAAGGCTTTGAGAAGTACGCATCGATCCGAAATATAAGTATAAGCAAAACTATATCCCTTACAATTGCGAAGTCAAAAGCGGTTTTACCATCTACCTCAATGACTCGTGCACAAGCTACCATAAGTGCTCACCTTTGCACTATACTTGTTAATCGCATTATGGGATTCCGACCATCTCAGCTACCTTCAAAATCCCATGTAACTCTTTTCCCAAATTTGCGATCCTGTCGTTACCGTAGCCCAACGATAATCACCCTTTAAGTACTATACAGTGCCGCCTATAATTAACGCAAAGAAGATAATGTGAACGTTCGCACACTGTCCGTTGCTATTTGTGAACAAAAAAGGTGGGTGATGCCGGCCTTGCGCTGACGGCAATGGACACAGCGCGCTCATCCGCTTAGCATGATACTCGTCAACTAGCGTTTGCTTAGCTTTTTTTGCGCGTATCCTTTTTTGGTTATACTTTAGTGCGGCACTACACCTGTTTTATTAACGCAAAGTCAAATCTCTCTCGCTTTTCAGGTTACTTTGGGTGACACGGCCAAACACGTCGTCTACTTGTCGGACGACTTGTCATATGTTCCAGGTCTACTTACAACAGCGCCAATAACAATTACGACTCTCTCGACTGTCGAAGTAAAAACCATACGAGTTTACCACGCCCTTTTCTTCGGTTTTATTTAAATATTATGAGTAATGACTCAATTTATTCCTGAATGCTATTTCAGATGCAACGAACAATAAAGATTGCGTATTCAGAGTGAATATTGAATTGACTAGAAAAGGGCAAACTATATACGATTTGTATAACTTGATGGTAAATGGCGCTGCAACCGCCGCTCAAGTCTACAATGCGGGCCCAGCCTCCGCTCCGGTTTATAAATATAGTCAAAAATATATGCCGCCGAAATTTAATACATGTAAGTAAATAAATTTATTTCTTATATTGGTTTTCTAAAGTCTTCCTAGGCCAAGCAATATCCGATACGTAATATCCAGTTTCTCATGCGCAGCAGGTTCCTTCCTCTGTTGCTGACCTCCAGAGCTAAAATTTCACACTTTCTTATTGATTTGGAAGTTTTTACTGGAGAAGTCAATCATTTGTCTATTTCGGGCAATCTTGAGAGCGCAAAATTTCAGTATAAAAGTGTCAGAGAGTGAATGCCATTGACTTTAGGGCAATTATAATGATCTCTGGCAAAGTAACGTCGTCGTTTCAATTTATGCTTGTCTTATGTATCTGTTCCTTCCCAACCATTCCCAATCTCTTTTAGCTCCGCATAGATTTGTTATGCTACTGTGGACAACTCCCAAACTACTGCCGATCGCGGCGGTCGGCGTCAAATCAACTACAATGTTTAATCTCAACGCCGGCTTGAACGGCGATTTAGAACCCGGTCGTGTGGCCGGCAAGGCTGGAAATTTCACGACCGTCTCGGCCCTGTTGGCTGGTAAAATTAAAACTATCTTGGGACGACCAATGGCTGGCACTTATTTCTTCGTAAGTCTCTATGTATGCTTCATATAAACGGGCATGAACGTGTAACTCAGGCTACTGCTGTTGCAATCAAACCCCAAACGTTACGTCTCGGGGATCAGCGCCTGCAGTCGAAATTTACTTATCCGTAAAAATTAATAAAAATGAATTCCGTTGATGAATGTAGCCTATTGTGATTACTGTTTTAGCTGACGACGTGAACACGGAAGAAGAAGCCGAAAGATTATTTTGAATGATGAGTTCAAAGTGAATGTTAACAGTTCCAATTGTTAGAATAAAAACTTGTGATGTCTTTTACACTCAATCGATAGTTTACATTAACATTGCTTTGCGTAAACAGTTGCAGTCTGTGGGGAAACGAAAGATTTGGGGTGAAAGTATTAGTCCCAATTTTTAGTCGCCAAGATTCCTAGTCTTAGTCTGGATTTTTTGCACAACTACCACCAACTATAGTGGAAAAAGTTACGAATACCAACACTTACGAAAAGTCGACTCGTTCCTTAATTTTATGATAGCTTTCATTTCTACATTAAATTTCGTGGACTTTTCGTAATTTTGAACCAGCAAGCTACTTTCTTGAAATGTTTCTAGTAAAGATATGCAGTTCTACGATTCTCTTTGATCATTAATTGTATTCGAATCTTTGACAATACAAAACCTATTTCAGTGAAAATATTAATAAAATTTTCACTCCCCGGCCGGGAATCGAACCCGGGTCTCGCACGTGACAGGCGCGGATACTCACCACTATACTACCGAGGAATGTGAGTAGTACTGACGACGGCACTCAGCTGTTACTCACTATCACACACACGAAATTATAAACGATAAAGGGAAATTCACTTCTGTATATTCTGAATCTTAAACTGAATCGAACTCATTCTAATACCATGTCTTGCCCCACGAATAGTCGCTATGCAGCCGGAAAAACCATCAACTTTTTTAAAGTCGCTTGTTTTGGACGGACTGTGGGCTGAGACGGTACTTACATTCAAAATACAATCAGAGCAAAAGACATACAGATACGATAGCTTGAATGAGAAGGAAGGTAGTCAAGCAAATTAAATCGAAATAATCAAGAATGCGCTTCCACTGCTCAGTTAATGCAACATCATTTTCCCCTTTTTCGATTAGATTATTAATCTTGCTCGGCAAACTTTGTAATTCTGGGATCTTGTTCCGATCAATTGCAGCCACTGCACTAGTCTTTTCATCTGTACATTCATTAACTGCAGTATTCATTTGTATACTTGGCCGATAAAATACCCAGTCCTGAAGCCACTTCGGAGGGAGGGTATGATACCGTACTACACGCTGATGAAAAAATATGATTAAAATGGAGACCAGCGTAGCCAAAGAACAGATGATTAACTCCGCCAATACAAAGAGGCCTGAAAACGAAATCTCTAGATAGCGTTAGCATGTCCCTATATTATTTTCTAATTTTTTCCTAGACTCGATCTGAGTAATTGCATGCCCAACCTCCTTAATATATATCTCCACTCAATACTGAAGTTTTCTCGTAGAAATTCAGTTATTTAACTTAAAGATTAGGCAAGATTGAAAGTCTAAAACTGAGCTGCCCATTTAATTTTTCAAGTTAACTTATTGAAATATTGCAGAGGCAAGTAGTCCTTATCATCAATATGTATAAGCGACGATCGACGTCTTGGGGAGATGGTGCGCACATCCCTAATACGCAATTTGTACCTTCGTCAGGTGTTCATTGGTGCCAACCTCTGCCCCATACCTCTCCACACCCTCTACTGCTCATTGGGTGGGTTTCAAATCGCGTACTTTAGCTAAAGTCGGACTAAAGGCCTATCCTTCATCATTGCGTAAAGTCCGACTTTAGTTAAAGTACGCGATGTGAAACCGGCCCATTATGATTAAGGTCGCAAGAGATGATTTAACCCAGAATCCGGCCTAATGAAAGAAGCTTTACTTACCAAGAAGTGGCAGTGAGGTAGCTTTCGGCATTTCTCCGGCTACAAGGCTCAAAATGACTGCGACTGTTAAAAGTGTTGTTAGACCAAGATTGACCTGAAAGGTTTTTAAAATACTAAGAGAAATGATAAAATGCAATCTGCATGAATCAAACTGGTATTGAATTACTTCGGCTGAAATGCTTACTGACTACCCACCTACATTCTTTGGATACAGATTAGCGATGTATTATAGAAGTAGATGAGTGTGAATGGTTTCTTAAGATTTTCGTGAACAGTAGCATTCTAACTTGAAGATGATTGCACGCTCATATTTACCTTTTCTTCGCGTTCACCGGAACTGCTGCTAGGAGCGAATATTCCAAGTAGACACAAGGTTGTAATAATGAAAGTTGGTACAATAAGTACGCATACGTAGTAGACTGGATTCCTCTTGATAATAAGATCGAAATATATTGATGCATAGTTTCCGGTCATTTCCGAGTAAGAATATTCGACGGCTTGAAATGTAACTATTGACCACTCGGAATTACCTCTAATCTAAATTATAAGTGAAGAGCACAGATTTTAGAATTTACTTGTTGATTTCTTTCCTCTCCCAGCTTGCGAACTTGTTAAATATTTACAATAACTTGGACAGCGGCATTATGTTAGCCGAAATTTCGGTTTTACGCAATGAAATTCGTTTATTCGCGAGTTGTTCCTATTCACTCCGTTCTTTGAACTCTGAACACTGAATTTCTATAACATGAGCAAGAAACGCTTACGGAACTAAAGTCTGCAATAGAACTATTGATTGATTCGGTTGTTTGTTCATTCTCTCGGTAAATCCACGGTCCAAATTCCATGCTGCAGTACTGCGAGTCAAAGGGAAACAACTCGATCTTCATTGTGCACGACACAGTCATTATCTGTGGATTATAAACAGTAACTCGGCCATCAAAGTCCACTCTTGCTTTCCGCTTGTCATCAGGAATAAGTGGTGTACTTTCGAGTCTGAAGTAAACTTTATGCCATTTTCTCTTTAATAACGATACTCTTCAAATCTAAAGGATGCCTCACAAGTCAACCTAATTTGAAAAATATTCTCCTTTGAATTGGAAAGCGTTCTTGTTAAAGTAGAAAAGGTATCAATGTTTGGATAAAATTGTTGATATTTAATGCAATATTTTGTTAGAATGCATACATATTACGCAGGTTATATTAATGCCGCTTTAAAGTCGCGCTTTAAATTATGCTTTTTCTCAGCATTGGCATTACTACGTCGTATCTGTTTGAGGCAGGCTATAATATAATATATCAAATGCAATTTAATTTACTTCAAATAAAGCGTGTTCCCTGCGATATGCAATAATGAAATAACTTTTGTGATATAGCGATTTTAACTTCTATTCGTATGCCACACTCAGTTGTGCAGTTGTACAGTTAATAAAAATTTTCCTTCAGTAGTATTTAACCTCAGCAAATTATTGTTTCCATTATAAATTTTTAATGAAAATTATGGAAATCAATGATCGACTATGCAATGCGCATCTGATGTGATAAAAATCATAGTTGGTCAGCGTCGTGATGAAAATCAGAAAATTGGTCACGCACAAATGGTATAACGTTATGTCTGGCTGCCAAATTTCACTTTGAAGTACGACGAGGGATTCAACTGGATCGGCGAAATCTGAAGGGCGCCATGTCAGATGTTCGTCAGTCCATGTCTGAAGCGGCAACCGCTTCACAATTATTTTAGGACAATTGATGGTCTCGGGTAGAGGTGTAACGGGGTCGGGGTCGAGGTCGGGGTCGGGGTTACCCCGACCCTGTTACACCTCTAGTCTCGGGCTAGACATTCGTGTTGATGGTTTAACAGGAGTATACCCCAACGGCTTATGAATCAAAGTATGTAAAATATTATACACTGCGAGAGGCAATAGCTGTCTTTTTTTTTCTTCAGCGTTTGTACCTCTATTCGCAGTGTCCGCTTAGCGGTTGACCCGCAGGGTGGCGGGGTTTGCTACTCAGGCCCGTTGTCGCGATGCGACATTGGGCCATGGTTGATGCGACTGGTAGAGCATCGGCCGGCCGGTCGCGAGGGCCTGTCGCTGGTATATTCGCAGCATAGCTGCTACCAATTCCCCGACCCACGGGGGGATGAGCACCTTGGTTGGGCGAGGGGCCCGCCCTCAGCGGGATTTGAACCCGCGTCCTTGAGCCTGATGAGCAAAGGCCTTGATAAGCCTTGACCTCTACACCAATCGGTCCGTAGGCAATAGCTATCTTTATTCAGTCAAATCAAAATAAACTTTTGTAGTGCAATTTGGTATGCAATGTGGTATGCAGTTATGAAATTTTGAGCACGCTGTTGCCCTCACCTTCATCATATTGAGGGAATCGTAATGTTGCAGACTTTATTTTATATCGCTGTTAAATCAACAATTAGCCAGCTTTGCAAAAATATCCAATCTTGCTTTCGTAGTCTAATTTTTGAAACCCCGATTTTTGAAATCGAAGCGATTACCTATTGTAAACCCGGGTTTCAACTCTATTTGAAAATTTTCCATTACTTTATAGGCAAATACCGTACCATAGTTACGTGATCCGCTGGATGGTACAATTGAAACCTGAACTTGATCTTATGAGATCAGAAAAAAATTGTATATAACCCACTGCTTGTCAACGGATTCTTGAAACCACCCACTATGCCGAAAGCATTTCCATTTGATCAACAGAGCAAATCAATCTCACGTGTATACTGACCATTTGGTAATCAATGTTGATGTCGATTGACTCTTGAGCGCTGTTTACTCCGAGGATGATTAAATATTGTATCTCAAATGTAATTAAGGTTACTCGACTCGAATTCTTCACTGGCCGTACGCTCTTCTCATAGTCTTGAAATAACTGTTTATAGATTGCAGCTGCGGAATCAATAGCTAACGATGTCGTGGCTGAAACTATTTGCATTTAAGCCATTATGCAAGTACAGGTTTCAACGAGGCACTTAACATTTATTAAATTTTGCATCATGTCATCAATGCTAGAGCACCCGATCGATGGATTCACTTTTGTCTATTGTTTAACAGATTTGATTAATAAGTATAACTGGCATTACATTTTTGGCTATAAAGTTTTCTTAGAGCCCATGACCTATAAATCAGTTCTCCGGAGGCCTCTTTCACAGAACTGTTCTTATGAAATAGAGAAGAGCAAAGGTGACCAATGAGAGATTTTTTTACTATAATTTTTGATCACGAACTACTTCTACTCTGAACTTTTGATTACATGAAAAATTCGTGCCCTAAAGAACTATAGATGACCACATTTCAGCAGTCGATTAAACAAATCGTATAAACCTTGATGAAGGGCCGCGATTCGTGAAACTTTTTGAAATATTTATGGTATCTAGACTTGATCACAAAACTGTGCATCCTTACCGATGAAACTGAGAGATATCAAAATCGTCAAAGCGAAACTACACGAATGAGCCATTTGTAATAAGTAAAGGTCTGACGGTTGAACCAGAGCGTGCTGTTGTTCGCGTACATAACAACTGAATGCCGCCTGCGATGAACGCTGTCTTCAGAGTGGAAGCTCATTTCGTTAATGGTATGTGACGCAAACAGGACAAGCACTTGCTCATAATTAGAATGAAAACACTTTACGCGTTGATTCATATGTATACATTTTGCATTGGAGCGGGCTTAGTTATAAAGCAAGCAAGACGAAAGGTACTCTCAGTTTTTATCACGTCTTATTCGATCAGTACTATTCGTGCCACTTCCAACAAATTTTGAATCCCTGGTGAATAGTATCTTCTCATAACAGAAAAAAATCACAATGAATACTGACATGAACACAACACTGATCAAGCCATATGTGGTAGATGATAACCAAGGCTCCAGCATTGAAGCACTGAATAAAGATATCGTAATAAAGCTGAAATTGAAATCGGAGAATCGCGAGCCAAACACTGCGCAGAACGCCAAAATCCACGCGGAACTCCTTTTGTTCTGACAGACGAAGAAATATTTGTGTTCACTCAGTAACGAAGCTGGTAATCTTCACAGAAGCAATAAAGATATTAAAGATCGAAAAAGTTCATACTCCCCGGCCGGGAATCGAACCCGGGTGTCGCACGTGACAGGCGCGGATACTCACCACTATACTACCGAGGACTGTGAGTAGTAATGACGACGGCACTCAGCTGTTACTCACTATCACACACACGAAATTTTAATACGATAAAAGGAAATTCACTTCTGTATATTCTGAATCATAAACTGAATCGAACTCATTCTAATACTATGTCTTGCCCCACGAATAGTCGCTATGCAGCCGAAAAAACCATCAACTTTTTTAAAGTCGCTTGTTTTGGACGGACTGTGGGCTGAGACGGTACTTCCATTCAAAATACAATCAGAGCAAAAGACATACAGATACGATAGCTTGAATGAGAAGGAAGGTAGTCAAGCAAATTAAATCGAAATAATCAAGAATGCGCTTCCACTGCTCAGTTAATTCAACATCATTTTCCTCTTTTTCGATACGGTAATTAATCTTGGTCGGAAAACTTTGAAATTCTAGGATTTTGTTCCGACCAATTGCAACCACTGCGTTATTCTTTTCATCAATATTTTGATTAGCTGCAGTATTCATTCGCATATTTGACCGATGAAATACCCAATCCTGAAGCCACTTCGGAGGGAGGGTATGATGACGTACTACATGCTGATGAAAAAATATGATTAAAATGGAGACCAGCGTAGCAAAAGAACATATGATTAACTCCGCCAATACAAAGAGGCCTGAAAACGAACTCTCTGGATAGCGTTAGCAAGTCCCTATATTATTTTCTAATATTTTCCTAGACTCGATCCGAGTAACTGTATGCCCAGTCTCCTTAATATGTAACTCCACTTAAAACTGACCTTTTCTCGTAGATTCATCAATTTAATTCAAAAATTAGACAAGATTGAAAATCTGAAACTAAGTTGCCCTTTTTTAAGTTCACTTATTGTAATATTGCAGAGGCAAGTTGTCCTTTTCACCATTAGTGATGGGTACCGGTCGGCGTCTTGGGAAGATTTTGATTACATCCCTGATAAACTTTTTTTACTTCCGCCACGCGTAGATTGGTGTCTACCGCTCGCTACTCATTATGGCCAAGGCCACAAGAGATGATTTAACCCAAAATCCGGCCTAATGAAAGAAGCTTCACTTACCAAGAAGTGGCAGTGAGGTAGCTTTCGGCATTTCTCCGGCTACAAGGCTCAAAATGACTGCCACTGTTAAAAGTGTTGTTAGACCAAGATTGACCTGAAAGGTTTTTAAAATACTAAGTGAAATGATAAAATGCAATCTGCATGAATCAAACTGAAACTGATTTTTTTGGCTGAAATGCTTACTGACTACTTAGAGACATTCTTCGGACACGGAACAGCGGTAAATTATTTAACTGTATAGTGTGAACGGTTTCTTGCAATCTTCGTGAACAGTAACATTATAAATTAAAGATAGTTGCATGCACATATTTACCTTTTCTTCGCGTTCACCGGAACTGCTGCTCGGAGCGAATATTCCAAGTAGGCACAAGGTTATAATAATTAAAGTTGGTACAATAAGTACGCATACGTAGTAGACTGGATTCCTCTTGATAATGAGATCGAAATATATTGATGTATAGGTTCCGGTCATATCGGAGTAAGAAGAGTCGGCGGCTTGAAAGGCAACTATTGACCACTCGGAATTACCTCTAATCTAAATTATAAGTGAAGAGCACAGATTTTAGAATTGACTTATTGATTTCTTTCCTCTCCCAGCTTGCGAACTTGTTAAATATTTACAATAACTTGGACAGCGGCATTATGTTAGCCGAAATTTCGGTTTTACGCAATGAAATTCGTTTATTCGCGAGTTGCTCCTATTCACTCCGTTCTTTGAACTTTGAACACAGAATTTCTATCATATAAGCAAGAAACGCTTACGGAACTAAAGTCTGCAATAGAACTATTGATTGATTCGGTTGTTTGTTCATTCTCTCGGTAAATCCACGGTCCAAATCCCATGCTGCAGTACTGCGAGTCAAAGGGAAACAACTCGATCTTCATTGTGCACGACACAGTCATTATCTGTGGATTATAAACAGTAACTCGGCCATTAGAGTCCACTCTTGCTTTCCGCTTGTCATCAGGAATAAGTGGTGTACTTTCGAGTCTGAAGTCAACTTTATGCCATTTTCTCTTTAATAACGATACTCTTCAAATTAAAAGGATGCTTCACAAGTCAACCTAATTTTAAAAAATATTCTCCTTTGAATTAGAAAGCGTCCTTGTTAAAGTAGAAAAGGTATCAATGTTTGGATAGAATCATATATATAAATGCAATATAATGTTATAACGCCTATTACGCAGGTTATATTAAAGCGACTTTAAAGTCGCGCTTTATTTCATGCTTTTTCTCAGCATTAGCATTACTACATCATATCTGTTTGAGGTAGGGTCGTCGGCTATCATATAATATATTAAATGCAATTTAATCTTCTTCAAATAAAGTGTGTTCCCTGGGATATACATTAATGAAATAACTTTTGTGATATAGCGATTTTAACTTCTATTCGTATGCCACACTCAGTTGTGCAGTTTTACAGTTAAATTAAAATTTTCCTTCAGTAGTATTTAACCTCAGCAAATTATTGTTTCTATTATAAATTTTTAATGAAAGTTATGGAAATTAATGACCGACTATGCAATGCGCATCTGATGTGATAAAAATTATAGTTGGTCAGCGTCGTGATGAAGATCAGAAAATTGGTAACGCACAAATGGTATAACGTTATGTCTGGCTGCCAAATTTCACTTTGAAGTACGACGAGGGATTCAACTGGATCGGCGAAATCTGAAGGGCGCCATGTCAGATGTTCGTCAGTCCATGTCTGAAGCGGTAACCGTTTCGCAATTATTTCAGGACAATGTATGGTCTCGGCCTAGACATGGGCGTTGATGGTTTAACAGGAGTATATCCCCAACGACTTATGAACCAAAGAATGGAATATACTTTACGCTGCGTGAGGCAATAACTGTCATTGTTCAGTCAAATCAAAATAAACTTTTGTAGTACTATCTAGTATGAAATATGGTATGCAGTTCTGGAATTTTGAGCACGCTGCGGCCCTCACCTTCATCATATTGAAGGAATCTTAATGTATCGCGCTTTATTTTACATAGCTTTTAAATCAACAATTAGCAATCTTTGCAAACATTTTAAATCTTGCTTTCGTTGTCCAGTTTTTGAAACCCCGATTTTCGAAATTGAAGCGATTACTTACAATAAAGTTGGGTTTCAACTATATTTGAAAGAGTTCGATTACTTAATTGGCAAATACTGTACCATAGCTCTATGACCGGTTGGAAGGCACAATTGACTTCTTGACGAGTTTCTACGAAATTAGATTAAATATTCCTAATGACCCACTGCCTATCAACGGACTCTTGGAACAATCGATTATATCAAAAACATCTTCCTTTGATCAACAAAGCTAATAAATCTCACGTGTACACTCACCATTTTGTAATCAATGTTGATGTCGATTGATTCTTGAGCGCTGTTCATTCCGAGGATGATTAAATATTGTATCTCAAATGTAATTGAAGTTGCTATACTCGAATTCTTCGTTGGTCGTACACTTTTCTTATAATTTTGAAATATCTGATCGTAGATTGCAGTTGCTGAGTCAATAGTTAATGATGTCGTGGCTGAAACAACATGAATTTATGCCATTACGCAAGTACAAGTTTCCACGAGGTACTTAAAAATTATATAATTTTGCATCATATCACAAATGGGAAAGCTCCTGATTGCTGACTGTTAACGAATTCGTTTAGTAAGTATAACTGGCATTACATTTTTGATTGCAAAGTGTTTCACATAGTCAGTGACCTATAAATGAGCTCTTCCGAGGCCAATTTCACAAAACTGTTGCTATGAAATAGTAAACAGCAACAGCGCCCATCAAAAAATCTTTTGACTATCATTTCCTATTACAAACTCGTTCAATTCCAAATTTTTCATTACATGGAAAATTCGTGTTCAAAAGAATTTTATGTGATCATATCTGAGCAGTCGATTAAACAAATCATTTAAATCTTGATGAAAGGCCGCGATTCGCTAAATACAAACTTATATTATTATCGATATTACTGTTATCAACGAAATTTCCATAAAAAAATGTGAAATTCAAATTGTGTCAAGACTTCATCACAAAATAGTGCAAACCTTACCAAAAGAACTTAGAAATATCGAAATCATCAAAGCGAAACTACATGAATGGGCCATTTGTAAGAAGTAAAGGTTTGACGGTTAAGCCAGCGCGTGCTGTTGTGCGTGTGTCGAAATATCGAACCTCGCTTGCTAAGAACTCTGACTTCCTTAATGGAAGCTCATTTCGTTAATGGTATGCGACGCAAACAGCACAAACACTTGTTCGTAATTAGAATGAAAACACTTTACGCGTTGATTCATATGTATACATTTTGCATTGGTGCAAGCTTAGTTATAATGCAAGCTAGACGAAAGATAGTGAAAAGGGCGGTCAAATTGAGTCGTTTATACCGCCCTCATGGGTTCATCGATCTGACATGACTCTTCCTCATAGCCAGAGTTCATTATACGACTGAGTATGTGAGAAGCAAAGCAATTACAGTTTATTGATATTTGTCTGCGAAAACTCGATAATAGCATGAATGGATCTCAGCTTGTTTGCTTGTTCAAATCGCAGTACGCCTACGCAACGTCTCTGTCTGAACAGCGCCCACACTTTAATAACATGTTCCATTACGTTTCGCTACCTTTCTTCGACAACACTAATGACAAGCGAACAATTTTTATAGCATTTTCGACTTTATTACAATTGTGAGGCGCAGCTGTGCGCGCGCGATCCATTGGCGTAACCGTCGTCCCACCGAAGATTTTGTTCAGGCCAATTATGTCCAAAAGTCCTCGTCGAATGGCGTCGTTGAAGAACAAATAAATGAACGGATTACAGTCGTTATTGATGATGTATAATACATTCGTTAGTAGCATGTACCATTTGTTTGACGTCACCTCGGGTATAATTGTAAAGCTCAGACCGAAAACGATGAGTTCTACGGCGATAATTCCAGATTGCAAGGATAGGCGCTGCTCCATATTTCTTCGTCGTACCTGAAGATGGCAAAGTGTAAAATTTCTTTCACTACCATTTCCACTTTAAATAGAAAATTTTCCTAATCGATGAGGACATTTTCCGATTCGACTTTGAAAATGTCCTCTTTGATTTGAAAAATGTCCATATTGAAGTGGAAAGGGTTCATACTCGTACTTCCTGATTATAACATCTCTCGATAGTTTTCGACTGTGGCATTTCGACTTCTAAATTAAAACTGACGGAACCAGTGGGAGGATATTGCATGGGGTATTGTACTTTGCACATGTGCCCTGCACTATGCTACACCGCACAAGAAAAATTGGATATTTGAGAAAGTTTTGAGTTCCTTTGCATTCTCACATTTACACGAGTTTGACTGTATGTAAGCATTAATGTATATAAAAGCACGCATACGCTGCAAACGACGGCGTTTCAACGATAAGCCACGGCTTCATTCAATCGATAGTCTACAACCGCAGCGCATCGAGTTGGTCTTCGTCGCCCAACACGCCAACCATTGTGTTTGTTTTATATCACTTACCTTCGCGCTCGCTCTCAGCACTCCCACGTCCTCATGCATGTTCGTCACGGTTATCGAAAGAAGCACGCAATATCCGTATTTATTCGGCATTTTCTCCTTCAAGATTTGAGCCGTATCCACTTGGGT
This sequence comes from Plectus sambesii, assembly GCA_002796945.1. NCBI lineage: Eukaryota > Metazoa > Nematoda > Chromadorea > Plectida > Plectidae > Plectus > Plectus sambesii. The sequence goes on from NIUQ01000670.1 coordinate 40,832, forward strand.
TAAACGATTCACCCTCTGAATTGACATTATTAGTCCGGCCGCGTTCTTTCCTACGTCAATGCTATCACTTGGATGATTTCTTCTTTGTTTTAGCCTTCATTTACATGATATCGTCACTTCATTTTTGCTCCTGATGGCAGCTGCAGGTGAGATTCCTATTTTGAACTATTAGTTATTCGAGTTCGAAGTGCCAGTCGACGTATTCGTTAAAACTTTAAGACTTAGATTCGTGTTTTAGCAAATAAAAAGAACAAGTCTCGTTGGCAGAGTGTTGATTTGAAGACAAATTTGGCCAGTTCGAATGCGAATTGCACAAATTATAGAGATACCTAAAAGCTTTTAATCACAAAAAGGACACGCAAAAATATTTCTCAATATTGTTTATAATTGCAATTTATAGTGGCGGATAGAATTGGACAACAATATTCTGTTATTTTTTATAAATGCGCTTCCTGCCGTATTTGGCAGTATGGGGGTCCGTGGTGTTTAAATTGATTAAGCAAGGAAAGTTATTCCAAATGAATAAAATCGTAGTAAACAAAAAATTGAAACTGCTTGAAGTTGAATAATAAAATTTTTAAGTAAAGCCTTTAAAACGATCTGATCCGTTAAGAATTTTAGTGCAAAGAATAAAACTAGCCTGCGGCATTTGTGACGCTGATTCGGATGGCGTCCATTTTGGCGCCGAATCTTGCGCTGCCTGCGCCGCTTTCTTTCGTCGTTCCGTTGCGCTCGGCAAGAAGTACTCCTGTCGACGAGAAGGCGCTTGCTTGACAAACAAATGTATCCATTTATTGTTAATGATATAACCGTATAAAATAAGAGAATTCGGAAGGGGGTTCACTTCCACCACGGTTCTATCTTAATGGCAGAAACTCCTACCCTACCAACGAAAAATGTTTTCTGATTAGTGTTAAATGCAGAAAGCGACTATTACAGCACACTGATTGTAATACACTTTGATTTTATAGTTTATCTGTTCTTTTCATCTCATTACAATGTTTTATGGGGTCCTCTTTCGATCATACCGATAGCATTAATACTGCAATCCTCAATATGGTGTTTCTTTTTGATCTTTAAAACAAATCATTCTATAAAAAAGGTATCTGTTTCCTTACACAATTCGTTTTAGCGCTCCGATGCATCTGCCGCGCCTGTCGATTCAAAAAATGCGTGCTAAACGGAATGGACTCAACGCGTAAGCGAGCGTCTTTAATTAGAAGTTCTGAAAGAAATGAATATCTCAAGTACAGTACCTCAACTATGAAGCACTGTTTGTCTTCTGGCTTTATCCATGCATCGCAAGTTTATGAAAATCAGTAGAGCATGCAATGATTCATTGATTGCTCCCACTCAATATAATCGCCTCTCACACAATTGAAAACCGTTGTATAAACACTAATTGCCGTTTCAGTAGTGCAGCTAGCTCGGGACGACAATCGAACAAAGTTGAAACAGCCGCAGCCCTTGGAACAGCCCGATGCTGCTGAAAAGATCGAAATACCGATTTCTTCCATTTCGCCTTCGAAAGCGGCGCAAAAATCGGAGCTGATCAACAAAATGCTTCTCGCTTATAAACAACTGCTTCATAACAGAACCGTCACCTATTGCTCAAATTCGCTCATGTCGATGCTCATTAACGACGACGATTCGATGGAACAGGTAGTGAATAACCATGAAGTTATATTTTGCTTTTAAGTGTTCTTTTAGAAGCCCTCAGAAATAGCAATGTAAAAGCATTCGTGGAGATGTGTACGCCGAGGCGCTAAAAAGATTTTGTGCATTTTAAAAAATGATTGTCATCTAAACAAAATTTTTATGAAATTTAAATCGATTTTTGCGCCTTTTTCGCTAGGCCTTTTAAGGTTGCAAAAATTAAAATTTTGGAGAGGACTTCTATCGCTCTCATACTATATTAAATTTGCGTTGAACATATTAAACAGCTTCAGAAAGTACTCGATTATAGCCTGTCCTCCGCCCTG
>NIUQ01000671.1:0-43089 GCA_002796945.1 Plectus sambesii
TGAAATCGATCTAACCGCATATTCTGCGCATGAATGCAACGCACAATTATTCTATAAACGGCTATTCGACAAGGGATAGAATTTCAACAGGTGGCTCTAATAGCACACATCAGCGTTTGTCCGTTAGTCGATGAAACGTCTACTGGCCGTATGCGCAGTCCGCATAGCGTACGCAACCGTTTCATATCGCGAGCTCGTTCTATATTTCCGTGTCTATCGCCGAAGGTGTCACTTAGGATTGTCCGACGGCGCGTAAGAATGGCCGGGGGGGGGGGGGGGGGGAGATAGACGGTCGGAAGCCATTGGAGATTAATCGCATAGGGGAAGGTAAAGCGCCGAAACGCAAATTTATTGATCTCCTCGGTGCGGGCGGCGACAGCGATCGCCGGCGCAGTTCCGACAACAGTCGGCGACTACCGAGGGTGGTTCGTAACCAAGTGCAGAGGAATGCCATGCCTTCCACCCACCACCCTCGTAGCCAGCGCCCTCGTAGCCAGCACCGCCGCTGCCAGCCACACGGACAACACACAAACGTCCCGACGTCGTCCACAGTCGAATCCCGCATAATCGAAGGCTGCAGGTGGCGCCGGTCGGCTGCTGCCCAGTCGCGGCCCGTCCTATTCACCAACAGCCACCCGAGTGCTAAGCACTACTCACTCGCGCGGCGTGTCAACGCGCGCGCGTTCGGCCCACTTTAACCGCTGTTGATCGCGCCGGCGTGGTTATACAAGAGGACGAAGACCAGCTCAACGAAGGGACGGCTCAACCGGCGGACAGCGCAACGAGCGGACCCAACCGCCCAACGGTCCGACCAACCGGAGCGATAGAGGGTGGGCGCGCGACCAACGACATCGCCTGCGCCAACGCGCTGCCTGCACTCGGGCGCGGTCCGACATAAAGTGCGAGTTTTTACAGCGCGTACGCTCTCGCTGCTGCGGCGTGCCAATGACGCAGCGTGCCAGTGCACACGCGCGTCCAACAGACCGACGCGAGTGTCGACCGTCTAGCGGCGCACGACGAAAACTCTGACGACCATGTCATAGTCGTCGCTGGCATTAGTTGTCCTGCCACAATCAGCGTTGCTCTGCGGTCTGCACTGCTTGACCAGTATCGTTTTACCACGGATCAATTGTGTAGCGGCCGAGTGGCAGTGGTCTATTCGCATCGACCTGCGTAATTTCCTCTTCCTCCTTTATTCATCGAAGCAGCAAGGCATTCTACGCCGCACGGCATGCGCGCTGGCCATTCGCGCGAGAGTCGTCGATTGTGATGATTATTATTATTATTTTCAACGCCACAACTACCCTTAACTACTCTTCCTCCGGTCGGCAATTGCTGTGCTTGTTAGCGCCGTAAGCGCGCGGAGATCGACTTTGATTGCTGACTGAAGCGGTGGAAATTCAGAAGCAGATGGAGCAGCAGCAGCAGCAGTTGGAGAGGACGATGGCGGCGACGTCCAACGGGACGGGCGCCGAATTTCGCATGCCTGACTGGCGCCGACTGACGGACGCGGACATGGTCATTCCCTGCGTCGTCTACTTCGTGTTCTTCCAGCTGATGGGCGCGTTGGTGCGCCGTACATGCTGGATGCATGCCAGCGGCTTCAGGTAATGCACTATCGGAAATTGGCGCTCAATGAGGAGATAGCTACCGATGATGTTCGGCAGTGGGGCAATCTACCTTTAAAAGGGAACTGCTATCAGCCCTGGCCGAAAGTAATCTACCATATATTATTCTCCACTATCTAATTGATAGATAAGCTGCTTAGCGGTAAGTTAATTACAAAATAAGCAGATATAATTCGCAGTCAGCCTGTCATAGGTAGCTGAAAACAATATGTGATAGATTACTTTCGGCTAGAGATGACCGCAGTTCCCCTTTAACGTCAGAGATCAACGCGCTCTTCGATTCAGGCAGTACCGGCTGCGGAACCTCACCATCTGCTTGTTGCATTCGGTCATCAGCGGCGGCTGGGCTCTCTGCTTTATGCTCACTCATACGAGAGTAATGTTCTACGATACGATGCACTGGTACCAATACTGGGCTGCTCAACTACCTATGCTCTCTATGAGTAAGACACACCTCAAATCTTTTCCTGATAATGCGTTGAACATGTCCGATTTTCTTGCAAATACCCCTTACCCTCAGCTATCTATTGCATAAAATTGCCGAGAAGAGTCTCAATTCTGCCCTGTCTCCATATGATTATCATTTGCATAAGTAGTACTTGAAATTGAATGAATTATGACACTCAATATCTTTATGAAACAGGCCTTAGGTCTACTTTGAGAACTGCTAAGGAAAGCAAAAAGAATATTAGACATTTGGAGTACCACTGAGGACAGGGCTGCTGGGGAACTCCGAACACCCCTAAATTTGGTGAATATATCATTGTTATTAACTACGAATGTCAGCGCTGCTTAGCGATAAGTTAATTACAACAATATGCATTAATATAATTCGCAGCCGGCTTGTAATGCCCACTTGAACATTTTCGTATTATCCCACATCCGGGTTTGAGCAAACTTAAAAGCGCGCGCCTCATAATGCGTCTAATTTCTAAAAATACCCGCTCTAATTTTCCTTTGCTGTAAAAAATAATAAGCAACGATAAAACAAGCCCAATGGGAGGTACTCATACGATGACCATTAAGAATGCATTATTAATTCTTTCGTTTTCTATTGCAAAGTTAGGAGGTTTTGAGGTAGTCGGACGCCAAACTGATTGCTCATTTAACTGATTGCACGATCCACAAGCGACTATTACAGGCTATTTCGTGTGCGACACAATCGATATGGCAAAACACGAGTTCTCGCGATGGACCGTCGAGTTGTTCGTGCACCACATCGTCACCGTGTTCGTCTTCGGCGTCGCCACAATGGCGCGAAAGTTCATTCCCTACGCCTACTGGGCGCTCCTCATGGAAGTGAACAGGTATGAAGCACAAAAACTACGATATTAATCATCTTACAATGAGGACCACAACCGGTTGCTTATGACGAACGGCGGGGCGGGGCGGTGGGGGTGGACGACGCCGCGGCTCTCTTACGAATGAAAATAGCAATCATCGCCGACTCAATGGCAGGTCTAAAAACTGCGAGTCCATGCGTGCGCGCGTTCGTAAAAGTGAATCACGGTTGTGCCGTTAGATATCGACCGAAGCTGTAGCGTATATACAATTTTCCATACGCCCCATTGCCAATACATATTAGGTTGTATGAAAAGTCTTATTGCAAAGCAGTCTTTTCCAAAAAGAAAGAAGAAGATCTACCGCTATAAACGAATCACAGTTATAAACGATTTCTACCGTAACCACTCTGAATTTTCGCGATATCTCGCTTAAAAATAAACTTATGTAAAATTTCAAAAATACCCATCGGCCAATCTAATAATAATCCTTAACGATGAGGTGGGATTGGGCAGCCTTAATAGGCAGTCACGCAACTAGCGATTCAAGCAAGATTTGCCTAACGATGCGCACTTCTTTCAGCATATTCCTGCACCTCCGCTCGATAATTCTGATCAGCGGTACCGCGACGGAGCAGAAGGGAGCACTGAGGGCGGTGCGGGCGGGTAACATCGTCACCTTCGTCGTCTTCCGATTCGCAGTACAAGCGTGGCAGATCCACTGGGCGTATGTGAATCGCGCCGAGATGCATTACTTCTTCGCTCTGATCGGGGTGGTCGGCGGAGTAATCTTCCTCATCATCAACACCGTCCTCTTCGCGAGAGTACTCGCCGCCGATGGGTTTCTGGGCGAATACGGTCGCCGACATACAGCTATCAATCGCGACGCCGATCGGAACGCCAACAAGCGCGAATGACACTCCTCGTCCTCCAGGGCGCTTCATCAAAAGCCATTCCCAGTCTTTCGCCACGCTCATCTCACTTTCGCCTCGCAGTCGTCGCCAACATATCACCACCTTAATCGCTTAGATTTCGATTCTGCGCGTTCTCCGAACTTGATGAATTTGTATCGCTGCCATTTCGCGCTTCGCCATACAATGCGCGATGCCGTATGGCTTTGCGTTATGGCAGTGAAATATTACGCTATGTCCATAAGTCGAATAATAAAATTACGTCAAATAAGTCTCGCGCGAATGACACGCTCATCCTGTCTCCATGAAATCTCAAAAACTCCCGCAAAGCAAGCGAGAGCAAAAAGGTCTGATAAAGGTGAGAGAACGGTCACTAAACAATAGGGCTGTAACGGGGACGGGGAATTCCCCGTTCCCCGGGGATTCCCCGTCCCCGGAATTTGATTTTGTCCCCGTCCCCGAAATTCCCCGTCCCCGGAATTTCATTTTGTCCCCGTCCTCGAAATTCCCCGTCCCCGGAATCTGATTTTGTCCCCGTCCCCGGAATTCCCCGTCCCTAAAATTCTATGTTTTTCATACTCAATTATCATAATTCAAAATTCTAATATCTGTTCAGTGTAGTTTACACTATTTCGATACGTTATTATGCATTTTAAGTAATTTTTAATTAATTTTTTTCGCATTTTTTTGTCCCCGTCCCCGAAATCGGCGTCCCCGAAAATTCCCCGTCCCCGGAATCCGATTTTGTCCCCGTCCCCGAAATTCCCCGTCCCCGTTACAGCCCTACTAAACAACTAAACTCAGAAGATGAAAGAAGTGAGTTCACCTGTAAGACGCCGCCGCACGATCGAAGAGCGCAGTCAAAGGAGTCGGGGGAGAAGTAGATGGAGTTGAAGTTGTCCTCTTCGCGACGACGTTCGGCCGCGCTCAAAGTCGCCGTTCGCTTCATTCGACGGACATGCGGACGGTCATGAACCAATTCCAGTTCCGCTTCAGTCGCTAGGCGCCCTTCCAATTTTACGCACTGCTCCACCAATCCCCCTTCATTCAACTGCTCGTATATCTGCAAAAGATGCGAGTCCGTTTATATAAAGCTACTGCAATATCAGAATGGCAGAATTGCAATACTTTAATGAAATAGACCTCTGAATGGGGCGATAGCTAAAGATACACCGAAAGCCGACTAAATTAGTCACACTTTGACTTCGACCCGTCCGCAAAATGGCTGCCTCGAAATGGGTACAACCTTAGTTTCAATACCCTTGTTGCAAAAAATTATCCCGATCTCAGGGATACCGTTCGTGAAAGAGTCAAATTGCATTCTCAATATACCCCGAGCTTCAGAGGATTACTGAGATCGCTACGTGCTGCAGGTTTTCAAGCGATCAGCCTGGTCATAAAGGTAAAGCAGATAGTGCAGTGAACCGACCGAAGTGATGCGTTCGGGACATTCGACATGGTGCTCCGTTTCGTTGTGGTGACGAGTCATCAAGGGATCGTACGCCAGCGCCGTGGTCCTTTCCTTCTCCAGCGGTGAGGGGACCAACTTCTCCGGACATAGCAGCGTACGTTGGTCGATTGGGCCCGTCGGTGTCGATAGCTTGGGCGAGTATTCCACCACGGTGTCGTGTCTACAATTAGAGTTCGACAATCCACCAACCTCGATTAGAATTTCGCCAATCGTATAACCAGTTAACAACTCGACCGTTTATCAATCAATTGCCTAGTTTCATATCATGTAATTCAGTAAAGTCATACTTAAAACAAAGAATATCTCCTAAGTGAGAGTTTAGTTAAGACACGCGATACGTAACCAGTCCAATGTATCTTCTGATTAACCAAATGCAAAGCTAATTAAGTAGGATAGGCAGGCAATTTGGAAAGTAGCAATGAAAACGTTGCGGAATGATTGAGTAAAATACGCATCAAAGTACTCTAACGTAGACATTTCAGAGTAACACATTCAGTGAATCCATCTGATCAAGCGGTATTTAGAGCAGTAGAAGGGAAGACGCACCTGTCCCACTTGCACTTGGCGCTCGCAGTGGAGTAGAAGTCGAAACAGCGCCAATACTTCCTCAGAACGGAGATGACATTCAAAATCGACGCGATAGTGCTGAAAAGTGCAAACGACGCCGTCACAAAAAATTGATAGAAAATATAAGGTACCTCTCCTTTGCCGCTCCAATGGGAGGTATTTGAGTCGGCTGCTCTCCAAGCAGCACGCGCACGCAGTTCTCCACGCACACCGGCAGCATGTTGCGATTGTATCCACCCTGAATCAGGCGCGATAACCGCAAACGATGAAAACATTGTTGAGCACTTACTTCTAAAGCCAGCATAATTTTGCCCTGGGCGAAATCACTGAGATGGTACACCATGTGACCGAAGAAAGCCGGCGTCACTGCCATGCCACCCTGGAAATATTAGCAGAATAGTCACAGTGCATATTATTTTGTACTTACTAAGTTATAAAAGGATTAAATCGCCAGATTCAACAAGTCATTGTATCAATTTCATATCGCGAACACTAGCAAACGTCGCACATAATACAATGATAAAGTATATCCCTTAAATACGAATTAAGCTAGAGTACGCGCTATTAAATCAGTTTATTGCACTAAAAAGCGTAAAAAATACAATAGCATACCAAAGGATCGCCGATGCAGGCGTCGAATCCGGCGGAGATGATGACGAGGTCGGGATTGAACTCGTTGGCGATCGGCCAGAGAACGCTCCAAAATACTGCCGAGTAGTCGGCATTGTCACATCCGACCTATAATGGAAAATGAAATGCTAAAAGGTAATAGAAAACTTAGGTTGAAAAAAGCGCATTTGAACCAAGATATATCATTTTCACTTTAATGATAACTTTTTTCAATTTGGTGCGGACGATTTCCAAATCAAAGAGGCCATTTTTCGAGTCAAGTTGATACAAGAACACGTCCTCTTTCGTTAGAAAAATGCCAAAAAACGAGAAAATATAGAAACTGACTGACCTCATTGAGGGGAACGTTTACATTGAAACCGCTACCGCGTCCTTCTCCAATGAAGTCGAAGTTTGACTCACGCAGATGGGGCCAATAAGCGCCGTTCTCATAGCGATGAATGGAAAAGTATAAAATCCTGAAATAACATTTTCTAACGATTCTGGTATTTAATTCGAATCATATAGTCATTCAAGCGATCACATATCACCGTAAATATGTTGAAAAGGAACGTACCGTTCATCTTCATAGAATATTTGCTGCGTACCTTGGCCGTGGTGAACATCAAAATCAACGATTAAAATGCTGCAATTAATATTATCAATTACATTAAAAGATAAATCTAAAACATATTTTACTATTTCTACTGCTTATTACATTTAATTTTCTATCCTATCCACTTGAATAGAGACACTTTCAAAATCAAAAAGGACATTTTCCAAGTCAAATTGTTATGAAAAGTGTCCATGTTAAAGCGATAATAGAATGTGTTATATCAGATAATTAAAATAAGATTTTAGAACAAGTACCGTTCAGCTCCAAAGTTGAAGGCTGCTTCAGCAGCACTTGCGGCGCTGTTGAAAACGCAGTAGCCATTAGCGTGGGCCTTTTGTGCGTGATGCCCCGGAGGACGCACGAGAGCGAAGCCGTTGCGCATCTGTATGAATAAATATTGATGTTCAATAAAACCAGGATGTAGGAGAATACTCGGGAAATCGAAAAGTGTGTCTTATATCCGGGGTCGGCTCCTATGTTATAGCACAGTATAGTAAACTAAAGAAAAATCGAAAAAGTGTCTCCAATTTCCGGATTTTACTGTAATTTATTAATCAGTAACAGGAAAATGAAATTTTGATCCCGTAGCGATAAAGGCTAATAGTGTAAACGCCGCAGCAAACGTGCTCCATTTAGCTTTGAATACTAGGTGTGCTACGGTGTTCCCTGCGGCTCTCTGTTACTGATTAAGAGATTACGACTATATGTAGGTTATTTTCGATTTAAAAAAGCACTGACAGCAAAGAGGAATTGTACGGTCGACAATAAAGACATACCTTATTTTCAACGATTGACTCGGCCAAATGGCGAGTGCAAGTGACCGCACTGGTCGACGCCCGATAGCTTCCCTGAAAAATGTTCACTTGTCAGGGAACAATACCGTACTCAAACCGATTGATATCATTTAATTCCTGGACAAACTTCAATAGTGCTAAAATAGAGGAAAGCAACACCCCACTAACAATCATAAAAAATTCCTTATATGATCAAAAAGTGCCGATCAGTAACGCGACTGAATAAGGCAAAATACTTCAAAGGTAGTTAGCGCCTTTATCAATTTACGCGCGTAAAAATCCAAAAAACGATTATCATTCTTGGTGAAAAACGGTGTTTTCGTACCGAAAAGTAAGCTCATCTTAGCAAACTGCGGTGCTGGCTTTATTTTGATTTATAGATCGAAAATTTTGACTATAGAAAGAGTAAATGAATTTGGCAAACCTGGCAAAGGTAGACGGAATCAAACGACGATGCCAGTTGATTCAGGTCGTCTTGTGACTGGCGCTCAGTGGCCGCCATAGACGCAATATATTCTTTATCGTGCGTTTGTTGCAAGTCACCCTCGTCCACTGCCGGCGGCATCTGTAAAACTTCAATGAAGCGCAGATAGATAGACAACAAAAATGCACTATTTTGGCCGACTATGTATCTTTATCGGAACAGATTTTGAGACAGTCATGGCGCACTAGCGATAAAGTATTTACATACGTCAAGAAACTGGCACTTGTCCCACAGTCCGACCGCTTTCAAGTGATCAACAATGCATTTCAGACGCTCTTGGGACTCTGGATGATCAGCCGAAGCTGGACTAGTGTGTCCGGCCGCGTCTTCTAAGTTGCAAGCAATCGCCGTTCCCAACGTCTCTCTTCGACGAGGCGCTTCTTTGCTTCGACTTCGACGAGACTGAGACATCGTCCCTTCTTTTCCTACTTTCCTTCGAATTCCGAGTATGACGGCGTCGAGCAGCTAGATCGGTGCGAACTGGAAGCTCGTCAATTTTTCGTGTTTAGTACGGTACTCAGGCAAGCTCGCTCGGATTCCGACCGTTTTGCCTGAACAGGTCTTTAAGAAATGAGCATTCTTAGCCGCGGCATCACTGTTAAAGTCAGTCAGCCAGTGTTGCCAAGGTGAGCCGAGGTCAGAGCGTATTCCCTGAACATTGTTGTGAGCCCAAGACACCGACGACTTCTTCCCGGTTGAAATGGTCGTCACAGTAGTGAGCACTTTGTGAAAGGCGTTCCAGTTGGAGTTGGACTAGCTCTTTCATGGATTCATAATCATTCGATTCGTCATGGCATTTGCGCGCAGTCAGTCATACCAATAAATGGTATTGCTTGACCACCACCTGTTTGCTCTTTCATTTATGTATCTGCGTTTGCCGACTGTTGCTTAACCAAGATGAATCAGTAGCGCCGCGTGTGACTATCCCATATTTTGATTGTAATGGACAAAACGTTATCACTATTTTTACTGACTCTCCAGCAGGCTTCCATGCCACTGATGGTTCGGTATTCGAAGACTCGAACTGTAAAGCTGGACTATCTTTCGACATCAAGTGTCTTTGTGATGGATGCTATACGACTGATCTCTTGCTCAACCATTCTAATGATGAAATACGGATCACTGAAAAGGTCAGGAATAGTTTTCTTGCATCGATTACAATGTGATCTAACTTCAGCTTTGTGAACGAGCTTAATATTGCGCTCTTTGGTAACCTAAGAGAAACATTCAAAGTTTGCGTTCCTGCTCTTATATATGCAGTGCAGAATAATCTCTACTACATTGCTCTCGCTAATCTCGAAGCAGCAGCATATTCGGTAAGTTCGTTTGGTTTCGTGGCAGTGCCATTCGAACGCTTACTTATCCTTGTTTAGATAACGTATCAGTTGCGGACGCTGACCACTGCCATTTTGTCAACAATTATGCTCGGAAAGCAAATATCGACTATGCAATGGGGATCGCTAGTCATGTCTGTCGTCGGTGTTGCCGCTGTACATTACGAACAGAATCACAACAGCACTGACGACGATCGAATGGGCAACCGGATGATAGGATTTGCCGCTGTGATAGCCATATGTTGGACATCTGCCTTTGCCGGTAAATTATCCTCACTGTTATTCCATAACATACACAGGAGAACCATCTTATATAATGTTCGATTTCAGTTGTATTCTTGAGCTGATACAAAACGAAATTTTTCCAGGTGTTTATTTCGAAAAAGTGTTGAAAGGCAGCTCAACTGACATATGGATGCAAAACATAAGACTGAGTATGATTCAGTTACCTATCAGTGGTATCGCCATGTGCTACAATGATTGGGATCGAGTCGCTGAAGGTAATCGTTTGTTTTGGACAAAACTGAAAAACTGGCGGCTAGCCAAATCTTCTGCTCAAGAAACTGTAATTAATTAGAATTGAAATGTTTATTACAGTGTCAAAAATATCTATTAGAGCTTGGTACTAAGCAGTGATTTGTGTTCGTTGTTTTCGCATGTTCGATAATGGAATTTCAGGTGGAATCTTTCAAGGATGGGATTGGTTGGTGTGGACGATTACGATCAGCGCGGCGTTAGGCGGCTTTCTCGTTTCTGCTGTTATGAAGTATGCCGACAACATCCAGAAGACCTTCGCCCAGAGTGTTGCCATTGTTTTGACTGCTATTGGGTCGGCTGCGTTTCTAGACTTTGCTCCAACGCCACTCTCCTTCTTTGGAATGACTTCCGTACTGATATCGGTCTATGTGTATTATGCTTTTCCCGTTCGCACTGAGCCAGATTCAAAACTGAACGCCAACGACATTAACCAGACTGATGATGTCGCGATTAAAACAAACATCGACCTTTAAAGTGCGCGAAGAGTATGTCTTCCATAAGCCGAAAATCATGCATGGAACAATGCCGCTATGCGCACTCCGCTGTTACCACAATCGATGGATCGAACTTCCGTTCTTGGCAACGAATCTCAAACTGTAATGACCATCTGCAGTTAGCATCTGTGACTTATGGTCAGAAGAAAGAACTCAAGTCAAAGTCGGTCAGAAAGAAGCAAAGAATAGTGCCGCCGACGCGAATGTTCTCAGTCATTCTCGTCGGCTCCTGATGAAATCAACAAATACTATGATACAACAACAGCTTTGAGGCAAAAAGTGCCCAAGACCTATTTTTACTCACAAAATGACGTCTACTATTCACAATGTTAAGCATGATATTGGCTTAATTGTTCTATTTTCTTTTAGCAAACGAAGAGTATGAGATTATAACAAACTCTCTATCATAGAAGTATGGATCTCATATGATTTAATAAGACGATTATGGTGTTAGGGGCTTGTATAGACGCAAATAAAACAATAGGTACAAGAAACGCAGTTAGTGGGAAATATTTTGAAACAACTTTGAGGTGCCGATAGCGTACAAACGACGATGCATTTACATACTTTGAACAACTGGCGAGCAAGTCGGTCAAAGCAGAAAAGAGACAACTGTTGAAAATTTTAAAGGTAACCTCGAGACCTAAATCTTTGATTAAAAAGTTAACAAAAAACACAAATTTTGCGCCCGGGAAGGTACGGTATTCAGGCAAATGTGTTCAGATTTGCCCTTTTCATTTGCCCTACATAATGAGAACATCGACAGTCAAAGCCGCAGCATGCGCACAAACCAGACCGCGGTCGTGTTGCCAAGGTGAATTGAGGCCAGAGCGAACTGAGCGAATACAGACGTATTCACTGCACATTGTTGCGAGTCCACGAAATCGACGACATCTTCCCGGTTGAAATGGTCGTCCCAGTATTGCGCACCGTGCGTAAGGCAACCCAGTCGTAGTTGGAATAGCTGTTTAACTAATTAATAACCATCGCGCCTTCCTCCATGATATTTGCGCGCACCCAACCGCGCCAGTAAATGCTACCGCTGGACTAGCGTCTGTTTATTCTTCCGTCTATACCTTCATATGTGCCAGCTGTTACACTATTGAAATGGATTAACGTTCCAGTCGATAATTATAACGTTTTTTGATCAAATTATGTACAAAAAGTTGTCGTTGCTTTTGCTTACCCTCCAGCAGGCTTCCATGCCACTGATGGTTCGATACTCGAAGACTCAGACGGCGAAGCCCGACTATCTTGCCACGTCCAGTGTCTTTGTGATGGAAATTATACGATTGATCTTTTGCTCAATAATTCTGACTGTGAGATATCGATCGCCAAAGAGGTATGCTAAAATCCACTACTTTCATCCACTGTTAGCAATCTCCTTTCAGATTTATGAACGCGCTTGATATTGCGCTGTTTGGTAACCTAAGAGAAACGTTCAAAGTTTGCCTTCCTGCTCTTGTATATGCAGTGCAAAATAATCTCTACTACATTGCTCTCGCTAATCTCGAAGCAGCAGCATATTCGGTAAGTTCGTTTGGTTTCGTGGTAGTGCCATTCGAACGCTTACTCATTCTTGTTTAGATAACGTATCAGTTGCGGACGCTGACCACTGCCATTTTGTCAACAATTATGCTCGGAAAGCAAATATCGAGTATGCAGTGGGGATCGCTAGTCATGTCTGTCGTCGGTGTTGCCGCTGTACATTACGAACAAAATCACAACAGCGCTGACGACGATCGAATGGGCAACCGGATGATAGGATTTGCCGCTGTGATAGCCATGTGTTGGACATCTGCCTTCGCCGGTAAAATATCTCCACTGCTATTCCATAACATTATGTTTATAATAGGAACGAGAAGTTCCGGGAAAGGGAATTTTCGAGGACGAGGAATTCCCGTTTCCTTGTTACAACCTTACACGACATGCATTGATAAATTATCACTTAATGTATCGATTCCAGTTGTATTCTTGAGGTGATACAAAATGATATTTTTCCAGGTGTATATTTCGAAAAAGTGTTGAAAGGCAGCTCAACTGATATATGGATGCAAAACATACGATTGAGTATGATTCAGTTACCTATCAGTGGTATCGCCATGTGCTACAATGATTGGGATCGAGTCGCTGAAGGTAATCGTTTGTTTTGGACAAAACTGAAAAACTGGCTGTTAGCCAAATTTTCTGCTTCAGCTTATTAGCGATTCTCTGGAGTTGAAATAGTTTATTACGGTGTTAAAAGTTATTTTAAAGAGTATTGAGTATTGAGTGGTGATTTGTATTCGTTGTTTTCGCATGTTCGATAATGGAATTTCAGGTGGAATCTTTCAAGGATGGGATTGGTTGGTGTGGACGATTACGATCAGCGCGGCGTTAGGCGGCTTTCTCGTTTCAGCTGTTATGAAGTATGCCGACAACATCCAGAAGACCTACGCCCAGAGTGTCGCCATTGTTTTGACTGCTATTGGGTCGGCTGCGTTTCTAGACTTTGCTCCAACGCCACTCTCCTTCTTTGGAATGACTTTCGTACTGATATCGGTCTATGTGTATTCTGCTTTTCCTCCCCGCGTGCAAAGAGCGTCAGCTGAACGCTATATGAACGAGATATGATTTGTGCATCAACAGCGTTGATCAGTTGATGCTGAATTCATTGCGGTTGTCTGAATTTTGTCAGATTGCGAATAAAGTTGAGTTTTGTCAACCAGCAATCGGGGAATGGAACAACGCAGTGGAGTGCATTAAATTTCTTTTCCCAGCTCACTTAAACAATAGTACTTTTCTTGCCAAGAAATCTCAGATAGCAACATTCGACTGGAGTGTGCATGCTTAAGTGTTGATTGAGGCGTGAAAAGAAGCCAGAGAGTCGAGTCGGAGAGAGTAACAGACAAACAAATACACATGCGATGCGAAGCGCATCGAAACGTAGCCTGTTGAGTTGAGCCGAGTAACATGAATGAACGAATGATAGAAGAGCGCAAGGAATTGCGCCATGCGGGCGCGCGAACATCGGGTGGGAGGAGGGAGTCACTCAGCCGTGGGTGAATCAAAGCGTATCAATTCGGAGCGGGCAACGCGGCTCAATGGTTCGTGGCGATAACGAGAGAGTTTGTCGACGCGCGGCCGATTCAATTTGTCCATGGTTGCCGGCCGCCCTGCAGGGAACTGACCGCAGACTCCCGGACGAATCGACGTTGGCTGTGGCCAATTTGCGCCGCTGATAACAACCGATGAACACGGAATCGCCCGGCTTCTTCCGCCCGTGCTCTCTTCTCCAGTCGCCACTTCACTGACTCCAATTGCGTCGCCTAGCCGGTCGCGTCTCCGAATCGCCGAATACGACCACCGTCCACGTCTCTACCAGCGCGACATCATGCACGTCTCTCTGCTCACCGCCGCGATTGCTACTTCCGTCATTCTCTTCACGTGCTACGGCGTGCAGTTTGTGGATGCCGCGCCAGCCGTTCAAAGGTTCGCGCCTTTATACGACCGAACTTTTGTATAAGTTTGTAAATCGCGATAGACCTGCTAGAGAATGGCGATAAGAACCATACTCGCAAAGATGTGCACTCAGTTAGTGTGATCTTGGGTAAAAAGCAGTCATGTTTTTCAAATATACCAATAGTGCTATTACGTATTAGCGATTGTTCAATGAACATTCATTGACGTCACAAAATCGTATTTATCATCGTAGGAGCAGCAGTTTTATGATTCGTTAAGAAACATTCCACGCGCTAGGGGGAGGTCGTGTGGAAAAGTACGAGTGCGCTGGTGTTCTTTTAATAGAAGGCGCGGAGCCACAGGGCATATTTAAAAGTTGTCTAATACGCTTGTTCGAGAACTTTAAAACTTTACTCGACAATACACTCAATTTAATCAATTATTGCATACACATGTTCCGCGAAAGCAACATCATTATTTCGAAAATAATAATAATGAAAACAAATTCTAGTTGTATTATTGTTGAAAAAACACATCGCGAGCGTGCGTATTGTAGGTATCGTTGTTGTTCTACGACAGAACATATTACCTTAATCTATACTGTTCAACCAGCCGTGAAGTACAATGAATTATTTGTAGCTTTGACGCAATGCCGACTTTGAACGCCATTAAGGTGCGAGCAAAGCGGCAGTTGTGGCAGCTGAACAGAATGCAGGCCGAGGGCAGGGCGGTTCAGGACAAGCGCGACTTCCGCAACTGCTTCTTCTCGCCCATGCAGTGCTACATGAACGAAGAGCAGGCCAAGAAGAGCCACACCGATCGATGAAATGAGCGTAGCAGCACTAACATTCGACCTTTGAACATAGCTTTTACGCTGGCAAGAGATGCTTCCTCCCCTGACTACTCATGTTTAACATCTGACCACTGCAGATAGTAAACCGACTGATGTTGTGTGTTTTTTGTATGCAAACATTTTCGATCCGACGACGTTAGAAGCGACCATTTTTTGAATATTCTTTTTTGAAGAAGCGCTCGGTACTTGAGATTTCACCGATTGTGTCAAATACAAGGATGCACGTTTTCTTGGCATTCTTTGTCCTGCATCTTCTCTGTATCCAAAGATCGAACACCGACCGGATACAAATACATTTTCATAAGAGTAGCTCCAAAAAGTTTAGTTATTGCCAGTTTCCAGCAAATTAATGTTCTTTAAACTCATACACCCTTCCCACTTTAATCAGAACGCTTTTCAATTGAAGAAGACATTTTCTACATTGATTTGACTTGAAAAATGTCCACATTGATTTGCAAAACGATCCCTTTGAACTGGAAAGTGTGTTTATTAAAGTGAAAATGGTATAAGTCACATCCGTAAGAGTCAGTATGGCGCTGAAGTATTCTTTTCATATCAGCTATAGTTCTTTTGCACCATTAAAAGTAAGGACATTTACGAGTACCTGTGAGTTGTCANCCGTAAGAGTCAGTATGGCGCTGAAGTATTCTTTTCATATCAGCTATAGTTCTTTTGCACCATTAAAAGTAAGGACATTTACGAGTACCTGTGAGTTGACATACGAACGCTCATACTTATTAAATTCTGTTTAAGTCGCGAATAGGTATGTGAGCAGGTCAAGAAACTCTTACCATTATGAGAAGACAATGGAAGTTGTCGTTTCCCTCTCAGCGTTTTTTGTGAAGAGCAGACGAGAAGCTTTTTCCGAGCGAGAACTCATATCATAAAACTAGTGAGAATTGAAAAACTGAGTCCCAGTTCTGCCTTTTCATCATTCGATCGCTCGGTTTTATCTTTCATAAAATTGTTGTCATTGCACTTCTTAGTAGTTATATGGAAGAGTTCCAATGGTTCAATTGAGTCGAACGATCCAGCTTCTTCACTGCTATATCAGTATTATCGCGCAGGCGTAACAGCAAACACAAATCATTTAAGATTCATCCATAAGAAGCTGCACAGAGGAGGCTTAAATGCAAAGATTTCAGATAGTAAGCAGGAGAAGGAACATCGGTGAAGCAATTTTCAACCATCCAATTAGTTGATCCCAAAAAAGGTGGCACTGGTCGCCGTTTGGAGATACACTTCGGACAGTGTGAGGAGGAGGGGCGAACGTGCCTCCCACCGGTAGCCACTTCGGACGAAATATTCTTAACCACTTGACTCCTCCAAACGGGTTTACAACTTCACCTCGAAGTACATTTCCCTCTGACCCACCTGCGAGTGGCCAAAATTCGGAAATCGCTGCCACCTGAACTTTCGTTCACGCTACTCGACCTGATCTGCAACCAAGGGAGCGCCGCATCCACTTTGGATGTTACCCAAGTGACGCTGCTTATTTCGAGCAAAGATTGTTTGCCAACGGAGGAGTTTCAATTGATTCCGGGTGTGAGCTCGACTGACGTTGAGCGTTGCGTTTCAAGTGCCTAATCCACAATGTGTGCGTGCTGCTACTGTTTGCTTTCGCCCGCCTTCGCACTGCAATTAAATACAAAGAATCCATGTCATATTTTATTCATGTCGAAATTCGTAATTGGCCCTTTGCTTCAAACAAAATGAGCAAAATAGCATGATCATTATGAGTTATGGTATCAGGTAAATGAAATATTTTATGATTAATTATAGACAAAATCAGCAAAATATTTAGAGCATTGAAAAAATGATATTTCATTTTCTTCCATCAGGAACAGCAAAACCTTTTTATCTCTCTAAATGTGCATTGTTTCTCGGAGCATTTCTTCAGGAATTCTGAAAAATAGTAATCGTGTAAAAGGCTGACTGACATCGTAAAATCGCAATGACTGCTCATTCTACCCTACCTTTACAGCCCTCCTCAGTAGTATTGAAACAGGGCGTTATTCCAATGCCAAGGCTACGTATACAAATATCGATTAGAGTTTGAACCCGCCGCCGCCCACGACTTTTGCATGCCGCGAAAGAGGAACCAAAGAGAAGAGAGATGAAGAAGATGACAGTAATCGCTGTATGATGAATGTCCATGTTTGAGCAGATGGGAAGATGACTAGCAGGTCCAATTTTTAAGCAACCGAAGATCAGAAAACACGCTTTGCTAATGAGCGACCACAGTTGATACAGTCACCATTTTGTTGCGCTTTTATCACAAGAACTGGGCGTTGTTTACCACGCTGCACTTTAGCGATAATCTTCACGTGACAGAGGTCACTTCCTTTCTTCGTTTTTCTAGCGTCCCCGGCGATTTTGCAATCCTGTTGCAACCAAAGTTATTCGGAGAGTAGTACAAATAGAATAAGTTACTTATGGTAGCAAGAAAATTAACAGGTCTATTCCTACTATAAGGGGAGTCACTTACTGTAACAACTGCAATTAACAACTATTCTTATTTGTCACATTAGCTCCTTGCGATTGTAACTCAGTTGCCAATCATCTGCCAATCTGTGTGACGTTTGAGCTGAGTGTTGTTTGCAGCAATTTTGTGCTCTCGTATCTACATACTCTGTTGCATAAAGAGCAGCTGCAGATGTTACGATTGAAAAGCAGCTTTAAAACTGTCATCTCAAGATGAAACTTAGAGCAACAGCTGCTATTTCATCGTGTTATGTGTAGGCGATAAGCGACTTGTTTTTCTTACATTTTTCAGCACGACTTTGACATTTTGGATTGTTTACTTTGTGGGCACGCTTTTCCAAGAACAGCGACGATGACTAGCGTCGATTTTTTATTTATCTGCGCGCACGCTTTCCTATTGAAACAACCACCATGACTGATATAGAGCAAAAGTTTGCCGCATACAATGAAAAATGTTAAAACTGTTGATCCGTTCACATTATCCTTGTCAAGATTACACCATTTTGGAAGCTGTTTATTATTTTATTGGAGACGCTCGTTTGAGATATGTGTGTACTTTAATGAAAAAATATTGCCGATTGAATAATAATAAGCAGAAGGAAGGACGTCAACGAAATAGACTCTATCTGCCCAATCAGGCGATAGCAACGTTTCGGTAATCGCTTCAACCTAATGATTTGCTTACGCTGCTCTACATGTTTTGCAACAAAAATGAATTCTGCATCCAGTGACGATATGAGCCCAGTCTTCTTGCTCATTTCTATCAAACATTTGGTTGCCAACATCGAAAATGCGATTGATTCAAGATGTGAGAGCTTCGCGCTGTACAGGGCGTCAGAAAAGTCCTTGCAATAATATATTTCAGATGACTCTTTCGGCTTTTCTTGCAAACCTTCTCTACAATTTTTACGCACCATTTTGCTTGTCATTCGAATATATAGAACCGATAGAAAGAGAACAGAAAGATGAGTAGAATGGTGTATGACAGGCATAGAAAATGTTCAAAAAGAAACCCGAAATAGCCGTTTGAAAAATTTCTATCTGGACTTTTTGATACCCTATAATTACGATTAAAAAGTCCTTGTCGTTTTTTATTCTCGTTTTAACACTGCAAGCTTTGCCTTTTCAGTCACGCAAAATGTGAGTACAATTGTGACCATGTTTTAAACACCACAATGTCTTTAATTCGATTCCGTTAAATTTAAATCACTGGCCGTTTTAGGATCAATTATACGTGTAATTAGTTAAATATTCAGATCATCCTAAAAAATGTTATCGTTTCCTTTTCTTTTATCCAGAACAGCAGAATTTTTTCAGATCTTCAATGGTGCATCCATTCAAGCAGCATTTCTCGTTCAATCCTGAAAGCAGCATATATCAAAAAGGTGACTGCGCATACTATCTTACCCTCCGAGCTCTTAGCTGAGCCCTTATCTGTCGTATCCCCAGGTTTGGATAGTGGACCTGCGGCGCATATCTTATGGTTGCAAACCGCATTCAAAGTGCGGACCAGTTTAGCGCCGCACATCCTATATGCAGCAGACGAGGGACCGGAGAGGAGAAGGACAAAGAAAACGACCATAATCGCAGTACGACGAGTGTCCATGTTTGAGCAGATGGGAAGATGACTTGCAGAGTCGATAGTTTACCAGCCGATGAGCAGAAAACACGCTTTGCTAATGAGCGGTCGCAGTTGCACCGTCATCGTTTTGTTGCGTCCTTATCACAAGAATCGCGACTTGTTTACCACGTTGCACTCTAGCGGTAATCTGCACATGATCGAATTCACTTCCGCTCTCGTTTTTCTAGTGTCCCCAGAGATCATGCAACCAAAGTACAACCTCTGTTATTCGAGGAATAGCACGAACAGAATTTGTAACTTAAGGCAACCAGAATATTTAGAATTCTGTTCCTGTTATTAGGTGAATTATTTTATTACTGTTTTCAAAATATGATCCTGTACCACAACGCTGGTTTCCAGCGATTGTTTTGCATTAAAGCACCTGTATAACTTTTGATCTAAATGTTGTTTGCTGCGACTTTCTGCTCTCCTATCTGCAAGTTATGCTACATAATAAATAGTTGCATATATTACGATTGAATAAGCGCTTTAAGATGGCTTTTTCTGGAGAAAACAGAGAACAGCAGCTGCTAAATTTCGTCATGGTACACGTGAAAGTTAAGTGACTTCTTTTTTTACATTTTTCAGTACATCTAGGGAGTTTTCGGATTTTTTACTTTTGCTCACGCGCGCCTTTCCTTTAGAAATAACAACAGTGACTGACATAGGGGCGAAAGTCCGCCCCAAAATGTTGCTATGTCAAATCTGCTGATCTTTGCAATTATCCTTATCAAAGTTCAAGTTATTTTTTAGGCTGTTTACTGTTATATAGGATTGCTTTATACGGTAGTGGTCTCGCGTGGTCAAACCTAACACCGAAGCATTTCAGATGGATAGCTACTCACTCGTCACTTGAATTTCGAGTGTTTTTATAGAAAGTAATAGTAAACATATCACATTGCTAAGTGTCCTTGCTTATTTCAAGCGAAGCAACAACTGTCGACAACGGAAATGAGATTGATTTAAGGTGTGAGCTCCGCTGGCGTTGAGCTCTACGTGTGAAGTGTATTATCCGCGACGTTTTATGCTGCTGCTCCTGCGATCGTCTGCCTTTGCACTTTAATTACAAATCAATAGCTCATGTCATACTTTTTTAATCATGATGCAAAATTCGGTGCTCTGCCTTATGCTTCTCATATAATGTGAGTATAACTGTAAGCATGCCTCATATACCACAAAGTCTTTTATTCTATTACGTTGCATATTCAATAGTTTAAATCGCAAGCCACTTCAGGGTCAGTTATATGTGGGATTAATGAATTGTTTAGAACATAAAAATTTTTTATTATCTCGTTTTCTATTATCCGGAGCAGCAATACTTTTTCATGCCTTCAAAGATGTATTCATTCGAAACGCTTTTCTCGTCCACTTCTGAAAAACGGTAAATATAAGAAAGATTGGCAGACATCGCAATATGACTGCGCGTATTAACTTACCAGTACTCATTGGTAGTTTTGATAGAGGGCAAAGCTCGGCAGCCTAAGCTCTTGCTGCGAACTGCGATCAGTGCCAACACCAGTCTTAGAACTCTCGAGCTGCGAAAGATTGACCTGTCGTACAGGCCGCGCGCCTTTATTGTGGCGCAAACGATTGACCCAAGGTACGCTGCGTGCCGCGAAAGAGGGACCAGAGAGAAGAAAGATGAAGAAGATGACAGTAATCGCTGTATGAGGAGTGTTCATGCTTGAGGAGACAGGAAGCTGACAAGCAGAGGCAATAGTTTAGCAGCCGAAGATCAGCGAAACACTTTGTCAATCAGCGATCGGAGTATGCCGCCGTCGTCATTTTGTTGCGCCTTTATCACACGCATGGGGCGTTGTTAACCACTTTGCACTTTGGCGGTAACCTTTACATGACAGAGTTTACTTCCGTTATTCGTTTTTCTAGCGTCCGCAGCGATTTTGCAATCATGTTGCAACCTTAATTTTTCAAAGAGTAGCACAAATGGAATTAGTAACTTACGACAGCAAGAAAATTAAAAACCTATCCTTGCTACCGGTTAAGTTAATGTAATTATTTTACCTGGCAAATATTCTTGTTTGTCATACTGGTTTCGAGTGACCGCTCTTCACGTGCCAATCATCCGTGTGACCTTCGATTAAAATGATGTGTTTCTGCACTTGCATGCTCTCGTATCCGCAAACTATGATACATAAAGATGAGTAGCATATTTTACAAGTAAAAAGTAGCTTGAAACTGCCATCTCAAGAGCAAACGATGAATAACAGCTGCTGTTTCATCATGGTGCGCATGGACGATAAACAACTTCTTTTTCTTACATTTTTCTGCGTAGCTTTGGCATTTTTTGACTGTTTACCTTTTCGCGCGCACGATTTTCCAACGAGAGAACGATGATGCCTGATCTTGATAATTTGCTATGGCGCGCTTGCACATTTCCGAAGAAACAGCAAAAACGACTGACGTAGGTCAAAATTGCGCCACAAAATGTTGCAGTATTAAATCTGCTCATCTCTGCATGTCATCCTCATCAAGTTAACACCATTTTGAAGGCTGTTGATTGTTACATTGGATACTAGTTTTAAATATGCGTATGGGAGTGGTACCACGAGTCCAAACCAACTATCATAGTACAGTCGACTGTTTTGTGCTTTTTTGCTTTTATAACGTCGGTCAAAGGACCGGCTTGAGACCGACGTTATAAAGACGGCGATGTTATAGAGCCAGGCATTATAAAAGCAGTTGGATGTATTTTAGATGGAAAACAGTATTCGTTCATCACTGGAATTTCGAGTTTTTTGAAATAGCATTAAACCAATCACACATGTTCCTCCGAAACAACTATATTTCCATGTCTCAGATCAAAGCCCTTACCAGCGTAAAAATGCAGAGAGCACATTTCACGTTTACACTCCTAAAACGCAGTTTGTGCCAAACATAGCCCAGTTATAGTTTTGTTTATATGAAAACGAATTCACAATATGACGTTATTCCATTTTCCAGCTCTTTACGAGGAGAGATTTTAGCCAGCAGGGAGATGCTACTGATTCAGGGAGCGAGCCCAACTGGCGCTATCTCTTGCTTTCCAAATGTCAAATCTGCAACGTTGGGTGCTGCCACTCAATGCTTTCACTTGCCTTCGCACTGCAATTACATATAAAGAAACCATGTTGTGTTTTATTCATGTCGAAAAAATATGATTAGGCCTTAGCTTTACGCAAAATATGCCAAATGGCATGATCATTATGAGTTTATTGACATGAAGTAAATGAGATATTCTACGATCAATTAACGTAATTCTTCCAATACATCCCATCCCTCTAATAATCATCCACACTCCAATAATCGTCCCCCTTCAGAATGATTAAAACATTAAACGCCCAAGCACGGTGGGTAAGAACCGAAGTCCCAATCAATTTCGGCTACTTATATCGCACAATCTTTTTATTTAAGAGCAACGTTATAAATGGAAGTAGCAATTGAAATAACTAGGTGCCCTCTCTCCAACGAGCGCCTCGTTCAAACATCGATTGACATGATAAACGCCTAGCCTCTACTTATTCCCTTTCTCCAATAGAGGCCGCCTTCAATCCTAGGTTGAAAAAATAATCGCTCAGGACGTTCATCGGAGGATTTACGGTCTTCGGTGCAACAATTCTTTTTCAGGTCTGCATACGTGCATCCATTCGAGCAGCATGTCTCCTTCAATCCTAAAAACAGTAAATATTAGAAAGGATGAATAGCATCGTAGTATTGCAACGACTGCGCATACTACTCTACCGGTAAAGTCATCAAGATCCAGCGGACGGAAGCATGGTCCTTCTTCTCTGCTGGGGCTGCAAAGTGCGACCTGCACTCTGACAAATCGGTGACCGCAGAGTCTGGGCTTGGCAAACGAGGGACCAGAAAGAAGAAGGATCAAGAAAATGACAGTAAGCGCCGTGCAGCAAGTATTCATGTTTGAGCAGATGAGAAGCCGACTACTAGAACCGATAGTTCAGCAACCGATGAGCAGAAAGACGCTTTTCTATAGCGACAGTCAAGTATGCCGCCGCAGTCATTTCAAATTGTCCTTATCACAAGAATCGCGAGTTGTTTACCACTTTGCTCTCTAGCGATAATCTTCACATGACAGAGTTCACTTCCGTTCTACGTCTTTCTAGTGTCCTAAGCGATTTTGTAACCAAGCTACAAACTCAGTTCTTTAGATAGTAGAATTAATAGAGTAACTAACTTTAGGCAAACCAGAATTCAAAAATTCTGTTCTTGCTACAAGATAACTATTGTGATTACTGTTATTATAAAATAATTCTATGCTGCAACACTGCTCTCCAGAGATTGTTCTGCTTTTGAGCACCTGTGTAACATTTTTTCTTAATGCTGTTTATTGCAATTTCTTGCTCTCCTATCTACAAGCTCTGTTGCATAAAGAACAGTTGTATATATATTACGCTCAAATAGCAGTTGTAAGATTGCCACCGCAAGGCAAAACGGTCAGCAGCCGCTGTTATTTAGACATGTCACGCGAGCACGCTAAATGACTTCTCATTCTTACATATTTCAGTACAGTTTTGACGTTTTCGAATCGTTTAGTTTTTCGCGGGCTCACCTTTCTTAAGAAAAAACAACAAAGAATACTACAGGGTGAAAGAACGGCGCATTATATTGAAATGTTATATCTGCTGCTCTCTGCATATCATCCTTATCAGGATTGCACCATATTTGAGGCTGTCTACTGTTGTATGAGACGCTCATCTGAAATATGCATGCTGTAGTGGAAAAGCAAACGTTTCAAATGGATTGTTGAAATACAAAATATATATAGTGGCACGAAATCAATATATTCTTATCCCAAGATATTAATTAGAAATCTCTGACTAGCGAGGAATGGACACATTGATGTTCATATTTATTTCAGTTAATTTTCTGAGTTGCAAAAATAGTACGTATGTCGAGAATGCTCTGAAAGAGGCAGGTTGCATCCTTGTATTTTACAGTAGTAACCGAAACAAGTAGCATTTTTAGAGTAGAGACCAATTTCATAAAGCTGCCACTATTGCAAGACTGTGGATTCGCTAACTGCAAGCACGATGATTCATCACAAAATTGAAAACAACCGGAAATCCCCTTAAGATCACTAATTAACGCGCTAGCAACTGTGATAACTTTATGAAATAGGCTTCAAAGCTCATTTGGTCGCCACTGTTCAATCTTCATCATCTTCTTCATTGGTCTGTTAAGTTTTCAGCATAATCGAAAGAAAAAACATAAATTACTCCTGCCATATCGATTATTAGTACCACATATCACCGTATCTGAACATGAATAGGTTGCAAGTAATGAGCAGAAGAAAGAACGTTAGTGAAGCAGCTTCCATCCGCCCAATCACGCGGTCCCAATGTTTCGGTAATCGCTGCGATCGGAAGATTCGCTCGCGCTGCTCGATCTGATCTCGAATCAAAGAGAGCACAATGTCCAGCTTGGCTCTGAGCCAATCTTCTTTGCTCATCTCGAGCAAAGAACTGTTTGCCAACGGCGGAGATGCAATTGATTCGGTGAGTGCGCTTGGCTTACGCTCAGTGTTATTTGCCAAATGCCCAAGCTGCAAACGAAAATATGTAAAATAATTGTGCTTGAGACAAAATGCGAACATGTGCTCCTTCAATGATGCTGAATGTGCCTAGGCCAAAAAATTTAGATTCGAATTTATACCATTTCCAATTTGATAAGAACGCTCTCCATATCAAATCAATATAAAAAAGACCTATCTGATTTGGAAGGTGTCTTTATAAAAGAGGGAATCATATGTTACATTGAAAAGGAATCCAACGAAAAGACTTCAAAGAATCAAAATCTTAGTCAGAATAGTTTGTTGTTGATCAAACTACTGTGAAAACGAGAAGTGAAATCGAGTTTGCTACTCGATTGGGCGGGGGAGGGGAGCATCTTAATTATTAACAAAGTCGAAATCAGCTTTAAACTGATGAAATAAGTTTTTTCTCGCTTAACAAAATAATTGATTTGATAACACTCTTTATGTCCTTAGGCAATGGTTTTCATAGATATTTCAGTTCCCGCAAATATCTCTTTAGTTCGTTTATCTGTCAAACAAAAAACAAGATTCTTGTTTCCTTGCTCCACTGCTCCTACTGCTTACGAGTAAGGAAACTGACCCAACTTCATTCTTATTTGGGAAGAACCTATTGAACATACCTCGGTTGTGGTGTCATTTTCTTCTGGGTTTAATGATTGATTATTATTCTCTTTTCTTGCAAGAAAAGGTCTGCAGTTGCCATCAGGGGTTCGCTTCGGGCGAAATAACGACATAAATGATCGTCTTAGACTCTTGACAGTTAGCCAACGCAAACATCTGGGTATTTTTTCATATTCTTGGTTACGAAGAGCGTATTTTTCCATGTGTACGAATCCCGACGTGCATATTGTACAAACGCTGATCGTTGCTATCAGCGAAATGTAAAACATCCCTGAAACACAATGACGATACCTTTTTCACGTAAACTTTATATGAGCTCATTTGTCAGTTTGAGTTGTTCGTGGGACGAAGCCAAAACTTAGGGATCAGGAGAGAAGAATGGCCCATCTTGTAGAGAATATTGCCACCTTCACATGAGAAAGACACGCCCTGATTTAATAAAATGGCAACATTTCTGGAAAAACCTCGCAGATTTTATACGTTGAACACAGCATACTTCCTTTACAAAACTATGTACCACCCCCTTCAGTTGGAGTCAAAGTTTTAGGTGGTACCATTCACAGGAGGTACCATCCCCTCGTCCCCATATCGCCGCTACCGCTGACTTCGAGGCGACCAAGTTTGCAGCCGACTCGCGTCGAAGCTTCTGTTTAGTTTTACAGAGCCTCTCAGCGAAAGAATATCGTTTATTTAAACCAGCAATCTGAAACTTGTGCCAGAATAAAGCTGCTTACCTAACAAAGGAACATCGCTGAAGGAGCCGCGTTGTCCTGGTATGGATTCGCGCGCAAATTTCGGCATTTCATCAACGAGCATTAACAACATCACAGCCATCGACAGCAGCGTCATAATTCCCAACCGAAATTTGGTTTCTCGACGAGAAGTCGAATTTATTGGCGCGTGGAAGCCAGTCACTGCCACGATGCTTACCTACAATTGTTCACTCATTATCCAAAATTCAGGCATAATTAACCAATTATCCAATATTATGCAAACATTTTCAAAGTCGCGTATATTCAGCGAAAGCATTATGATGAAATCTACCCTCTTTCTTACTTTTTCCTTATAAATCATTCATTATTATCATTTACAACTCGAAGGCTAACTGACCAGTGTGGTCGGAATGACGAGATTGAAGACGTAATAGAAGGCCTGTCTACGGATTTCAAGTTCCATAACGACCATAGAGTATGTTTCGTTCTTCTCGTAGTTCGTGCTGCCGTTTAGCAAGAGAGCGTCGACGAGTAGCCATTCTTGATTGTCGAAGAAATCCCCAAGAAAGACGTCCTTTGTCTCCACGACGTATCGCAAATATTGTGACCGATATGACCACGAGCCGTACTGCAAATTAAATGGTCCCATTTTGCGTCATAGCAACGAATGTCACGAGCGTCATCTATCCCCTTATAATTACTTCCTTCCAAGTCCTCCAATATAATCCCACCAGCTCCATTTAAATGCTATAGTGCACCCGGCTGAATGTAATGCGTAATGGCGTTCTGTTGCGCCGCAGCCATTTTCGTTATCGTTTGTTCTACATTTGGCAAGACATATGCGCATGATCCCGTAGAAACAATCGTAGATGTGGAAGCGACCGCTAATTCGCTGACCCTTCACACGGACGCGGCTGGCGGTACCGCTGGTCTGCGCATTCTAATCGAGATCTACGATTTGGCGGCTAATGAGCAGCAACTGAAGACTCTCGACTTATCCGGGCCCCTACTCGAGAATACAAGAGGTTGGTCACGCAATGAATAATCTGATTTCGACTCATTTTGATTATTCGTAGAGGGCAAATTTATGATATTTTTATGGAAATACCTCCAAAGTGTGATCAATAGTTTCATTCAGCAAAGTAACCTTTAACCAGCCGCCAGGCCAGAGCTCAGAAGTGCTTAGAGCGAGCTAGTTTGATGCTATCAGAGCGAATAATTGCTACGGCATACTACAGCTATATATCCTTTATGGTATGCTTAATTAGGACAGAAGAGTAGTGCTCTCCGTACGAGAGGCTATTGATGTGATAATAACTTGATATGAATAGTCTCTGATTATTCTCTAAACTTTTCGATCAGCGAGAAGATTACGAGTCACTAAGAGTAATCATCTCAGGCAAGCTTCTCAAGTTATAACCTATCGTGCCAAAAATCTAAATCATTTCTCGATTCGTAACGCGCAATAAAATAGTACACTGATGAGGGATGAACTCTTAAAGCGTTTTATCTGATTTAGTGATCACTTTTGTCAGTATGGATGATAAAATTTCGAGCGCAGATTGCTATTTTTTAGGAAGCTATTTGTTACAAAACCTGAAGCCGAGTACTTGGTTTGGTATCTCGTTTAAAACGGAGCAGACCACGAGCGGCAGTACTCGAGCGGCGGTCGAAAATCGCTTGGCACGCACCCTGACCGCCGAAGGCACTGAAGACTATCCTTTGTATGAAGTGAGCACGTCCGCAGATAGCCAGCGAGCCGACGAACTACAGCTCACTGTGAAAAGAGTTCCAATTGAGTTGAATATCGAATTGATTGTCAGCGCCGCACTCGAATGCGACGGCGTTCAATCCAACAAGCAAGACATTCAGCTCGCTGACAATGAGACCAAAGCCACAGCTATTCTACAGGTAACGTCGAGTTGGATGCTCCGTTCATAATCGGGGTTTACCTTTGGAAACATATGCCGTTAAACTGTTTTTAACACATCTGTTGCGATTATAATAGCGGAAAGCGCGGTGATTGGACGGTTTTGACGTTGCGCAGAGAAGTATTTACGCATGTGCCTGAACTGACCAATCAGTGCGCTTTCCGTAAATGTAATCGCAACAGGATTGAAAAATCGGACCTGGAATGTAAATGGTTCGAAATGCGGTCGTCTGATTGCTAATTCTTTCCTCTATTTCGCTGCAAAGAGTTAAAGTAGTAATTTTTCGTACGGCAGAGAGTGCAAAAATTCATAATTACCAAGGATGCATCATAGCTTTTTGGTAATTGTTCACCACGCTTCAGCGTCAAGTTGAAGCATTATGGCCGTCTTACACACGTAAAATGGGCTATGAACGTCTGAATGGTGTAGTTTAACGATGGCGCGCGAAATGTTCTTCTTGTTGCAGGTAGGTTACACGCCCGAAATCGTTCCCGCCGACGACGGAAGCGGCCGAGTAACGGCGGTGCTTACGCCCGGCAAGTGCAATCAGTAAGGGAGCATCATTTTGAGCGCAACGAACAATGTCATTTGCTTCACATTTCGCATTCGCAGGCTTTGCTGGTCGCCGTGGCTACGCTACACCACTACGAAAGACCACCGGACGTACTCGTATCGGCAAAATGAGACGTGTCAGCCGATTGAAACAGTCAACATCACTAGCGGTCTGCGCCGCGTGATCAGCCGCACCGCCACTGATCAATCGATCACAGTCAACACTTTATATAACATGACTGGCCAGCCGGAGCGTGACGCCTTCGTCACCATCTCCACTTATCAGCTCACAACGACGAATATGACGTCATCCTCTTCCGGTCAGCCCGAGTGGCTCGTCAGCAACTTTAGCGTCGACTGGACCAGCGTGAACTTCACGGTCGACGACCTGGCGTCAGGCCAGTGGTACGCCGTCCTCTACAACTACACAAAGCTGACACCGTTCGTCTACAACGACGTGCTACGCTTCGTCGCCTTCACTGCAGGCGGGAATGATAGCGATAACGAAGGGCTGGTGAAGATAAATCTGCAGGCGGTAGAGAATCGGTTGAATATGACCCTTTCCCGCTCGCATAAGTTGGCCGGGCGCCGTGTGACAACGAGCTTTTCCCCCTTCTGCGGGCAGAACGGAACCAGCGTCGTGTTGACGGACGAGCGGCCCGAGCAGCTAGTCGATTTCGACATTAGCCTGGCGCGCTGCCTGCTGTTCCCTGACAAATGCGACAAAAACGCCAACGACTCTGCGCTGATTGCCGCCCTGACAGCCGACGACGCCGACGACGTTAGCGGCGTTACAGATGACGACTGCGAGCACTTGTGCTACCGCTGCGAGATGTCGGCGCCGATGCTGCGCCACCAGCGAGAGCAGCAACTCGGTCAGCAAGAGGAAGAAGAGCTATTCATCTTTGACAGACAGTGCTTGACGATGCGCGATGTCTTTGCAAAAAGCGACGCGCCCCCGTCTGCCACATTTTCTCCCCTCCGCAATGCCATCGCTCTATTCTCTTTTACTTTGCTCGTTGACGCGATGTTACGTTACGCTTGACTGACAGCTCGAATCCGTAATCAGCGCTTCTCATCTCTCCTTTTGAACGTCAATTGCTGTATGATAATTTTAATAGGTGCCACGAAGGTGACCCTAGAGTTTCATGGCAATCTAGATGGGACGACCGGATAAGTATGCCCAACCCGTAAACAGCGCTACATGCAATCGCTATACAAATAAACGCGATAAAGATTATAAGACAATTGAGAGAAGTCGAACCAACCAGAAAGTTGCACTTTTGCGTGTCAAACGGGAAGTATTTGACGTTGATGGGGCAGAGGGCACGCGATGTTAGCGGAACAAACATTCTTACTCGACCCGAAGAATGCACCTCGACAGCCGACTGGCCGCCGAACGTCGCCGTGGCGCCCTGAATGCTGAAAAACGAATGTGAACAATCCCTCAGGGCAATATGGAGTTGTCGCAAGTTGAAAATTTAAACCCCAAATCGATATCTGTATGCATCTGTGTCGTGCACTCTCGGGGCAATGCTTGCTTATCAGCTACTAGACATTGCTCCAAACGCATTAATTATAAACAAGTGAGCGAGGCCTCCTTTTAGCAGTGGGATCGGTGAACGCCCGGCCGGCGTTCCTCCGCGCAACTTTTGAATTCTCCAACGCAAGTGTTATTTATTCAAGCATTCTTTGTCAGAGGAAGAGACCCATCCATCTTCAGAAAATGTGACCAACAACGAACATAACAACCGATTAGGGTACTGAGCGGAATTCGAAATTGCCCACACTGCGCATAGTGACGAAATGGATATTGTAGAAAGGTATCGACTTACTGATGATAAATTATTTAATTGTTATGACTGCGAACGAAAGACAAACCTGTGGTACAAGTGAAACTCGGGCTTCCACATCATGTCGGTGGGAAGAAAGCTGCAATCGACGCCATCAAAGTCGCTCGTATTCCACGCGAGAAACGGATCGATCCACCAGACGTCGAAATAGGCCGAGATGGTCGCCAGATTATTACGCTGGTCCTTAACACAGAGAGAGAGAGCGATTGGCAATCAATTGTTGCTGAGCAAATGTATCGAAGCACTCCTACCAGGTCGACAATTTGATAAAGGGCGCTGGAGACGTGAATGTCCACGCGATCCGACGGATGCAAAACGGGCCGCGTGTACTTACGAACTCTCTTTTTCAGGTATTCGTACAGTCGAATGTTCACATCGTCGTCCTCCCGAATAGCACCTGAGAGATCGCTCGACCTCGACTGCTGCTTCGTATCAGCGGGAGTTACGGCCGCCACTAACAATACAACGCAGTAGTCACATCACGCAGTCAACAATCAATTAGCACCAACCGTCGGCGGCGAATAGCGATGGCGGCAGCGAAAAAAACAGCAACAGCAGGAGAGAAAAACAGCTGGCGCGAGTCAACAGCGTCGACATATTTAGTGGCTGACGACGTTGGGCGAGCGGCGCCTGGCAAGTTAGCTCGGGCGACTGGACATCCGGGACACAGAACGAGCGGCGGCGTTGAACGGAGTGGGAGAGAGAGAGCAATTACCGACGACCGCCGACGTGGCGGCTGAAGACGGCGCTGTCGGATCCGCCTGGAACAAAGACGTCGTCGCACACGATTGGAGTCTAACAGATGCAGCACCGCTGTTTAACCCCGACCGACGGCGCTGGCACAACTCAGTAGTCACCACTGCCTCCGCCGCTGCGCCTTCGGGTTCGATGCGCCAATCTGTTTTCCTCTCCTCTTCGCTGGACGTTTGTCATTCTCACAAACGTT
The DNA here is from genome assembly GCA_002796945.1 of Plectus sambesii. NCBI lineage: Eukaryota > Metazoa > Nematoda > Chromadorea > Plectida > Plectidae > Plectus > Plectus sambesii. The sequence goes on from NIUQ01000671.1 coordinate 31,292, forward strand.
CCTCCCCGCTCTATTACTCACTTGCTCCACCACGAACACGCGCTAGTGATCTCGCGCTTCCATTGATACACACGCGTAACGTCTCATTGTCTTGCACGCAAAACTGCCCGCATCTATTACTCGTTGCATGGGCTATACTCGACACGCTCCGCATTCACTACTGCAGCGAACGAGTTACAGCGGTCAGGTAGCTCTGAACGTTGAGAAGATGAAGGATCTTGGAAGGCTATGTGTAAGATCTAATGAGACGGGGATCGAATACCTATTAGCTTCTGGCGGCTTGATTGGTCAAGTTCTATTTTAAAACAAGGGCGTTAGCTTTTGTAGTACTGGTTTTCGAAGGAGATACACCTTCTAAGCCGGTCGACGACACATCCAGAGCCTAATCTAAGTCCATGTCTAGATAGCTCAATGGGTTGAGTATCTCGCGCATAATCTGAAGGTCGTGGGTACGAGTCACACGCTGAAAAATTGCGATCTCATGCGCTCATTCTAAAATTACGCTTACATACGAACACAGTGGCGCTGAAAGATTAAAGAAGAGATGTCGACGACGGTTGTGCACCGGCGTCGCGGGCGTCGCTATTCAATATCGGCTGTTCTGCAGGCTGCCTTCTGCTTATCGGCTTTACAATTAGGTCTGTCGCAGCGGAAACACGACGCGACAATCGAAACAGACGAAGATCGTTTTTCGCACATTCGCCGAACGCCGCGAAATTTCAGCAGTCAACTGGAAACAGAATACACAATCACTGCTTGTCTCCAAGGACCATGCATCCAGTGGCTTATTATATAAAACTGTTGAGAACTGAAAATTAAAGAACTGAGACTCAGCTCTGTGTAGTGTAGACGTTATTATATGCGAAACTGATACTCGGATGGAGTTTCGAGCAAAGTTCTCAATTTTCATTGCAAAATTGGGTGCTAACAATAAGGATTGTTTCGAGTTGTGGTAATTAAACCTCTAAATCAGTATTGTAAAAGAAAGAGACCCTGGGTGATCAGCAGCAGCTCAATCTAGAAACGGTCGAAATGTATCCGCCGAAATGACCATAAGGTACCGCAAGACGCTTCTGCGCAAGCTTCATTCACTGACATCAGGCAGACTACGTGCGCTCGTCAAATGTTTATTTGATTATCGCAGACCGATTAGCCACTGCGAGGGCTGTAATTCTCTGACGCTCAGGTTGCAGGTTTCCGTCGGGAATCTGATTTATGCACTAATTTTTAGTGCTGAAACAGCGCAGAAATCAGATTTCCGATGGAGGTCTGGGACGTGTGCATTTGTGAAATAGAAGCCCAGATGGCTATTTCATGGAGCTTTTGCAAAAGGTGCTATTTCAGGAATGATTGCGATAATTATGGCGACTGATCAATATTTCAGCGCGCGCGCGACACAACTTGGGGCCAGTTTCATAAACTATTGCAATTGTAGAAATGTAAAACAGCGGAATTACAAGCGTGGTACGAGATCATTTCCCGGTTTTCTGATCAACCATCGCACTCGCAATTTTGCGATTCCGCAACTTTGCAAATGTTACAGTTCTGTGAAATTTTACCACTCGCTCAAAGTTTGTAAAATGAGCTGTTGTGGTCGGATTTTACGGAAAAAATCTAATTTTAGAAAAGCTCTATAAGATGCAGAAAACCGCATTTAATTTATTTGCATATCACAAGCGTTATTAGCCATCAAACATGAGTCCTTATTTTTGGGCAGTCGGAAAAATGATGCTTATTAAATTAATTATATCTCTGCTTAAAATAGACGAAATTTGATCAGACTTTGCATACTTATACGGTAACAGTACAAGTATAAGTTTTATAAATTTATGCTTGATTGGTTTTCCTATCGTAAAATTATTCTAAAACCAAGTACGAAAAGTTAAACGCGCTATAACTGGTCAGCATTCTTAAATTTTTTCCCCAGTGTTGGATGAGAACAAGTTCCCCAAGTACGTCACGTAAATCGCGTTAAAAGAAAGGCTATTTTGACGGCCAACAAGATGATTAGAGCACGGAAATACTTCGACTAGCTGGATCGCATGAATATTGATTGTTTTCTCTTCTTTCATTTCATCCATTCAGTCTTTACTATCGTCTGATGCTAAAATTGCGGAGAATGTATTCATCATGGTTTGAATAGAACAGAATTTTGATTGTCTGCTCTCAAAATAAATAGTAATCAAATGGCATTAGCCAAGGAAGTTTAACACACTACAAGTACAGCTATAGGAAACGGTTCGTCATCTACGTTCGTAATATCCCTCAAGCTTTGAATATGAGTGAAGTTAACTGGACAACGGCTTTGCAGGTCATCCAAGGAATAGGTTTGTACACTCTGTTTAACGTTTAGAGAGGCTATGAAAGACTGCTTCTGCTCAGAAAATTAGTAAGCAAAGCAAATATTTTTCAATAGCGCTAAAAGACTTGGAAATTAGCGCTCAATATTTAGCAAAGATCTGCCCATTCCAAAGATGGAAGTGGGCTGCCCTGCCTTTTGTTTCCCTCCTGGGGTCAATTTCATAAACTGTTGAACTGTTGAGAATTAAGGTATTGAGGCGCACGCCGAGTGGTCATTTTTGTCTTTCATCCAATAGGCGCGCACCTCAGCTCCTCTATTGTCGGCAGTTCAACAGTTTTATGAAATTAGCCCCTGGTTGCACAGAACGTATAAAACTTAATTATTCATAGTATTCTTTGTTCAATTCGTTCAGCCATCACAAAATATTTTTGAAATATGGCTGTCCTCTCATTTTTTTTACGTTTTATCATGACATTAAATCTAGTAAAACGTCCAGTTTGTCGAGTTTTTCAACAGTTAGCTCGGATACTACATACTTCTAGTAACTCATTCTTATCTGCGATAGATAATTTGATCATGACTACATTATTTTCAGGCAGTTAAAACAGCTTTGAAATTGTTTCGTGGGCACATATTGTTCAAAGTCTTATACCATTCATACTTGAATGTGGCTCTTTCAAAGTTACTTTTAAGCAAACCTTTTAATCTGTAAAACTAGTCTAAATGTCCAGTAATACATGAAGGACCAAAACCGCTTACTACCGAACCTAAAAATTCACATACTTTTGATCTGAACTTAACAGGGTTTTTTGTGTAAAACTCTGCTTTGAGCATCAAATTAAACGTCTTTTAATTTTTGATGTAAAGAATTCTGTTTAAAGAATGAATGGTTTATATCAGTTCTAAAGTAAACAGCACAGCTTTAAAATGCAACTGGCCACACTATCTAATTAGCTTAACTGAAATGCGTCCACTTTGATTTCAAAACTATCTTATTTAATTTAGAAAGTGCACGATTTCCATCAATAAATTAATGTAATTTCTAGGATATTTCGGTTAGGCCGTCCAAATTGAAACTATTGCAGTAATAACGTTCACCAACGGCTTACTACTGCTGACAATTTTGAGCAAGGGCTCGCTGCGGAAACGCAAGGAGATGCTGATAATCGCCGGTTTGGCGGGCGCTGATCTCCTGTATGGACTCAACGCCATTCTGGTTATTACGTACCGTTCGGCCATAACGGCTCTGAATCTGCAGAATGAATCAATGACCGCCTGGGATTGTGTGCTTCTCCCTCCAGTATTCCTCAATTATATGACGGGTCTGATGATAAACGTGATGAATCTGTTAGTGAGCGTTGATCGGTACTTGGCTGTTGTACGCCCAATGCAGTACCGTTTCTTGGACGTTCGTTACGCATATCAAATGCTCGGCGGCGCTGCCATCTTTGCACTGCTTTCATTTGTCTTATTACTCACTTCAAATTATTTTGGCCTTGAGCAGGTATATAATTTCAATCGCCTTTGCGCTCTCACTCCTCTCCCGCGTTTCTACATGATTTATTATTGTTTGCATACAGCCCTGATGGGCTGCATAAGTGTATTGCTCTATATAGGCGTCTTTTTCGCCTACCGCGCGACTGCTAAAAAGACGCATGTTCAACATATCACCGTCGGCGCTTCGAATTCGACGACCAGTCAGACGGACGTTCAGCACCGTTTGACCAAAACTTTAGGAATCATTACCTTTTTCACTACATTTTTATTTGTTATTCCTAATACTTGGTTAGTGATTGCTTACGTTATGAATGTTGGGTTTCCATCATGGCTCATCACGGTGATTCGAACTCATTCGATTGCTACCATCGCTATTTATGTGTTCCGACAGAAGGAAATCAGATCGGGAATGTGGCATTTGCTCACTTGCAGAAAAATCTGTTGCGCTACTGCACCTTGTTGTCATTCAAGCGCTATTGGTATAACTGCAGGCGCCAGTTCCGCACTTGGGCAATCAGTGATGCGCAGAGAGTAAACCTATTGATACTTTGCTTTCTGTTTCTCGACGTAATAAGCATATGTTAGGATTTGATGCTGATCAGTTTGATTCGTGCAGACCTAACATTATTCACTGTCTGTGCGAATCGTGATCGCATGTGGATTAGAAGCTTGCCCCCGTGTATAAGAGCGGCGCCCCGCGCCCCTCCGTTCATTATGCTTAACCGAATAAAATGACTGTTATGATGCTGTGCACCAGTGTTGGGCAACTCGGTAAATTTACCTAGTTTACTTAAGTAAATTTGGAGTAGTAAGTTACTTTTTACTTACTACTCCGAATTTTGTTTTCATTTACTTACTACTTACCTAGTTATAACTAGGTAAGTACGGCATTTAAATAACCGCTTGAATCCAGTCACTATCATATAACATGCACATCTAATGGCATACCCGGCAACGTAGCAGTGGACTGCTCTTATGTGCAAAATCCAAATTGACATTTTAAATAACCGCTGATCTCCATCCTTGCGTATGACATGCACATCAAGTAACATAATACGGTAGCGCACCTGTTCACTTGATTAGCGGAACACAAGTACAGCATATTTATCATCTACCGTCTTTCACAATACAAAATTGGTTCCATGCGCTAATCAGGCGCCGCCTATGTGGAAGGTCTCGCAGGGATGTAAAATATGGTGTTCGTGCTTGAACAGAATGCGTTCCACTACGTAACGATTTTACTTACCTAGTTTACTTGAGTACGTACCGAGTTTGCAGTTCGAAACTAGGTACGAAATCGGTAAGTAAAAAGTAACTTTTTACTTACTTTTTACTTACCTAGTTAGAAACGCCCAACACTGCTGTGCACAATATAACAATATGCGAATCGGATGAACATTTTTTATATCGAAATCGACAGAGGCCTACTTCATAAAACGTCGAGGCGAAAGGAAATGAATCGCAGTTCTGCCTATCATATTTTATCGATTTTCAAGAATGCCCCTAGACCTACGGTGTCCAAAAATACCAATGCGACCAATTTTCATGCTCATCGATTTTGGCCACTAGCTCTGCTACCATGCGCCGCCCGCAGACGTATTGACCCCTATTAGGGTTGTAACGGGGACGGGGAATTGGAAATTCCGGGGACGGGAATTCCGGGGACGGGTACAGAATGAAATTCCGGGGACGGGTACAAAATGAAATTCCGGGGACGGGGAATTCCCCGTCCCCGTTACAACCCTAACCGCTATTGCTCAAAAAATCGATATTCATGAATATTGACCGGGTTGATGCTTTTCAGATATTTTAAGCCTGGGGCCATCCGATGAAGTCGAAAAATTAGAAAAGTCCCAGGAAAAGCGCACGGCATCGATGAAAGCGCATGACATTTCTGTAACCCACACTTAACAGTAATTTTGATGATCCAGGAAACGGGGCATCTTTGGTTAATTGCCATGATTTTCTCGGAAAACATTAGCATTTTGTGAACTCCCCTGTGCCAAAAATCAGCTCAATACCTCAACTGTTCACTTCTCAGTAACCCTCCAAAGTCACTTCCAGTTTAAGGCCCCTTTTTCGCACACTTCTGGGTCCCGCAACGACAATGTGTAAAGGAGAAGGCCCAAACTCCGCCCGCTCGAAGCCCTATGCTTGGAAAACATATGGTTAAAATTTGGGCCATGAGCACTACCCCATTCTAAAGTTACGTCGCTTGCACTTTTTTGCGTCACTCTGTATGAGGTTGTGTGGTAAAATCAAATGAAATAAAACTCCTCCCAGCTTACGCTCTTCATTTACGCCTCGTAGCTGACAATAAAGTGATAAACAAATAAAAAAAGTCTAGAAAATATAGTTGCGTGATAATTCGGTTTTTAGCATTCTCTAACGACTTGATGCGTGTTTGGTGAGAGAGTTCATTGCACAAATTTTCTGCATAGAAAGCAGAAGAAATGCTACTCTAACACAAAAAGATAGTCACTTGTTTTACCGTTCCCACTTGCAGTAAACATCGTAGCTTTGTTTTTATTTAGAAAGCGTCCGCTGAAAATATTATATAAAAGGTAACGTTTGAATTGTAAATAAATAAGGATGATTTGCTTTGTCACATATTAGTATACGTGCGATCCGCTCTATGTCAACTGCCTTTCATTGGGCCTTAATATATTTCCATGGATTGCCGTAGCGAATGAAGCGGCAGAGATGTGGAATGTAATCGACGTATTTCCGCGATCGTGGCAGTGCGTCGGTGGCTGAGCGGCGGCCTGTCACTATCCGCCCACTCTGTCGCTTCAAAGATCAGCACATAGTTCCCCTCTCCACTTTACACAACCATTCACTACATAGAAGCGGTCGCCATTCGCGTCTATTCGACATTCGCTTGGGGGATGATTCATATTTGCACGCTGCGAGGCTGCCGTTGACGCGGTGGTTTGTGCGCAATGTTCGAGCGACTCTTCCTGCCTTCTTCAATATTTATTGTTATATTTGTGCTGCTGACGACTACCCTATCACCGTCGATTTGTGGACGAATTCAGCGCGCTGTTGATCGTGATGAGAGGAAAGAAGGCGGTGATCGAAGAGAGAAGCGAGATGGAGGCATTGTTTCTGGGCCGGTGGCAGCCGCACTCGTCTCGGGGATGATTGGGATGACGGCGAAAGCCGTGTCGGACATCACGGCGTATATGCCACACCCCTCCGATGGCGGCTGCCTGTGGTTCGGCAGAGCGCCCCTCTGCAATAAAGTCTGTCCCTCTGAATTCGACTACATTCGCGGACACAACGGTCGCTGTAGCAACAGCTGGTTCGCTGGCAACTGTATTCCCGATCCGAGCTTCGGCGAGCCGTGTTCAACCATCTTCGGTTCGACATTTATAAAGCGATTTTGCTGCAAGTAAGTGTGAAAGAACATTTTCCCCTGATTTAGACCAGATAAAATCACGTTTTTGATCGCAAAAAATCGTGAAAACTTTTACCCGAAATAGAGTTGACGCGTGACAGACACGTGGTGATGACGAACATGAACTGGTTCGCTCTTGTCCAAATCGTTTTTCCCTTAGTTTAACGTCATGATGGTTAGGCCGCAGTGGTCAGTATATCCAAGCTTAAACTGTAGGTACATACTGATTGGGTAGTTCAGCTTTGGATGAAGCAACAGATGTTAAGCGAGAAATTCAGGGGAATTAAGGAATCAATCACAAATTCCGGCCATAGTGGAACCGAGCGCCGCGTATGAGCGACGATAATAACAGCTGAACATGCGAACAGAGACATTCCCTTTCAACTAGAACGAACGTTTTTATGAACTACAGAGAGAGCTGCCACCATGTTCCCACTAGACCTCCTGGGCTACCCTCGTGGGCGGTGCCTACAGAGCTGAGTGAAGACAGAGTGACACAGAGGGCGCGAAAGACAGAGTAGAACTCATCCCTCTCCCTCTCTTCACCTACCCTTTTTAAGAGAAGCCTTTCTTCTCTTCAACCAAGCGCTCTCTTATTGAGCAAAAATTATTCTTTCAGAAGCGATCCGAAGGACTGTACGTGGAGCGGCCGCTGGATGGGTGCCAATAATGCGCACAATATGTACTGCAAATATGACCACTCGGAAGGCCGATGTGGACGCCTCGACTGTTCAGTCAACCACTTCACCTTCAAAGGCTACAACTCATCCTTAATCGCCGGTACCAACTGTGATATGTTGGAAATGTGGGGTTACGCGGGCAGAGCGACTTGCGGTTATATTGCCTGGTACGACGAAAGCTATGAACTGGTAAACAGCTGGTACAAGACAAACTGATCGTCGCGATGGCATATCGCGATCGCTCTCTACTCTAAAAATTAGTCGAACGACAATCAGCCATGACAAGCCAATACAGATTCGCCATCAACAGCCAAACAAGCAACGGGGTTTTCGTTTGATCAGTTTCATAAATTGTTGTGAAGACAAAGACTGAATGTTATGTAATGTTGTGCATGATAAAGCAATAAAAACGTGCGGTCTCTTACTAATCGACAGTTATTCACTGTCGAAGGAATCGCGGAAGACAAACTTTCGCTTTTTGACCGCCGATCAACGAGGCCATTGCAGTTGAGCAGCAGTATTTTCTCACTCTCCGCATCTCTCTTCATCCTCTTTGCCCGCTATCGCCTCATCTAGTGACTCTGGAACTCATGGTGGAGTTGACGATAGGCAAAACGGAACCTGAATTTTGTCAGTCGTGGCTCGTACTCGCCGGCAGAGAGGCGACCTATTGCGCGGCCTGACTTCGCAATGCCTTGTAGACTCCACCTGTCGCCTTCTTCAATGTTCATCGCTGCATTTCTGTTGCTGACTACTTCATCGCCGTCAATATGCGGGCGAGCTGGGGTTAATCACGAAGAGATGAGAGGAGATAATGGTGAAAGAGAGAAGCGCGACGGAGGAATAGTTTCTGGTCCACTGGTGACCATGATTATCTCAGGAATAATCGGACAAACGGTCCAAGAGGCCCTGACTGATAAGCCTAATCAAGCGCAGCCCACCTCGACCGGCGGCTGCCAGTGGTTCGGCAAGGCTCCATTTTGCGATGCCACCTGTCCAGCTGAGTACGACCTCATTCGAGAACACAACGGCCGCTGTAGCAATGGCTGGTTCACTGGATCTTGCATTCCCGATCACAGTTTCGGCAATCCATGCACAACTGTTCTCGGCTCTAAATTTAAGAAACAGTTTTGTTGCAAGTAAGTGCGAATGAACATTTTTTGACTGACCTTTAACCGGCGCAACCGCGCTAATTGTCATAGACAAGTCTGAGTCAGTTGAACAGATTGCATGAATGAAATTCCGCGAGATACTTATACTATTATTTTATTGCTGTCATTTATCAGCTTCTCATATCATTTTTTTTCAGCAGACTTTTAAGGCTTGACAAATTTTTATTCGTGGACTAGCCTCATGAAACATGGTCTCGATAGTACAAGAATAAATACTGTTTTTATTTTCATAAGAATATTTTCAATATTATAATTTGACTTGGATAATTCCTTAGTAAAAGGGAAAATTATGTATGATAAATGACATGCTAAAAATATGGAATATTCCAGCTCTTCTGAATTCTCTCTTGCCGAACTATGATCGGCTCTTTCAGAAGTGACCCAAATGACTGCACATGGCACGGCCGCTGGATGGGTGCCAATAATGCGCATAACATGTACTGCAAGTACGACCATACGGAAGGCCGGTGCGGACGCCTCGACTGCTCAGTCAACCACGCAAACTTCAACGGCTTCAACTCGTCTATAATTGGTGGTGCCAACTGTGATGAACTGGAAATGTGGGGCTACTTGGGCAGAGCGACCTGTGGTTACATAGCCTGGTTCAATAGCAGCCAAGTTCTGGAAAATAGCTGGTACAAGACAAGCTCCGTTCATTTATTGTAAATCCTCCAATGAACGCCCCCTCAAGCCAAGGTTGAAAATGTAATCGCCCTGGTCGTTTATTGAAGGATTTACGACATATCATCCCACTTTAATAAGGACACTTTCCAAGCCAGATAACAAACTTTTCAACACAAAATGGGCGTTTTTGAAATCAGAGGTCATTTTTCATATTGATTTAGCTTGCTAAATGTACTCCTTGACTGGGAAGTATCTTCTTTTGGTTTGGGATGTGTTCTTAGTAAAGTTGAAATGGTATAAGTCAAGCGGCGGTAAAAACAGAATTACCTCAAGTCAGCTGTGACAAGCCAACATATTTGTCATTTCATTCTAACTTGTAATGGTTTTCTCATCTTTTGCATGGATTGTTACATGCGTGCAGTAAGTGCTGCTAGAAAGATATAGTGGCAGTAAAACTGGATAAGGTGCGATGGTGCAAAGCTGCTGCAATATGACACAATAGAATTCTTTACGCTTCAGTGAGCCACCTTACAATATACCCTTTTAGCATATTCTCTATACCTGCTTCGTTTTGCGTAAATAGGATGGTGAATTATAAAAAACCTGTAGAATATGTTTGGGTGTCGCTATGACAATGCATGCTATCAAGGGTGTTGACATTCGTGACCAAACGCGCCGTTGTGAAAACACTTTCTGAGAGCTGCAGTAGCGATCACTGGCACCCGTTCACCAATTCGCCATTATGTGGACACTTTTTGTAAATGCCGAGCATTGTCTAAGCAGTAAAGTAAAATATACCGGTTTTGCATGATGGATGAACGGCCTACGTCACTATCCTCCACGTCTCCGATTGGGGCCGTTGAATTGTCTGCTTTGAAATCGACTGAGGTTTTCTGTTCGTTCAAGGGGCTCCCGCTTTTTCTTATCTGTAGCACTACCTTAAAAGAATGATGCCCTGGGATCTCGAGCAGTGGTACAAGGTACATTTCTCCTACCTCGGCGAAAAATTAAGCGGTAATCAGCTGTGACGAGCCATTAACAATGCTATTTGCAGCTAAGCTAGATTAGGAACACCACGTAGATTGTCACATGAAATTCAGTCTTTATCTTCACAAAAATTGATAAAATTGATCAAAGCAATATAAACGTGGAGTTATATATACACATCGCCAGTTAATCACTGTCCTCGGAATCGCTGATAACAATCTTCCTTTTCTTGACCGTCGATCGATGAGGCGTATCTTCATCGTCGCTTTCAGCGGTCGGCAGATTGCGCTGATTGGACTTTGCAGTGGTAGAAGCAAAGGGCTGCAGTTCGCTTAGCGGCGCGGCCACAGTACGAGTGGGTTCATGTTCATCCTCGTCGGCGTCGAATGCGCGAGGAGGAGCGAATTCGGAAGGAAGGGGCTCGAAATCGCTGTCGTCCTTCTCAGTTAGAGGACGAGTGGATTCCTCGGCCTTCGGCTCGTCCGAATCGTCGCTCTCATCCACGATCGTTCGCTTTTTGCGAGCAGAGGTGGAGCTCAGCAAAGAGCTTCTCTTCGCCAAAACTGGACTATCACGATCGCTATCGCTATCCCTATCGTCGATCTCGAGCGGCCGTGGGCTCATGGCGTTCGGACTGGGCGTCTCTCTATTAGCCAGCGCAGCGTTGTTTTCATCATCATCATCATCGCTTGGAACAATTAATCGCTCGTCGAATTCAGTCGATTTCTTACTCTGGCGACTTTTTGCAGACTTCTGTCTTGGTGCGGCGGATTTAGTTCTGAAAGCAATGGAGTGAGTAAAAGAGACAGGCCTCGACTTGGTGACAGTTCAATCGCCGCCTTTCAAACCCACTCAGATCCAGTATCAATTTGCTGTTGCAACCTAACCGCGGGAAGGGAAGCGATAAAAGCGAGGAGCTTCTTCGATTTACGAACGTTCGGGTCATCAATACAAAGAGAAGGCGCGTAATAAAGCGAAGATGACAATTCGGGATGGGGTCGAGCGCAGAATACGAATGATCACTCGTTGAGCATGGCCCAATAGTTGCATAATTATTCACCAATATCCACGTAAGATGGAGCGATTGAGCAAGTAATCGCTAAAAATCACAAACAACGAACCGTTTACTTGGCCGA
>NIUQ01000672.1:0-42728 GCA_002796945.1 Plectus sambesii
GCAGGCGATATAGAGCGCATCCGTTCCATCATCGCGCCCTGCCGACAGCGAAGGGCACATTGCGGCGCATATTTGATTCAATCGTAAGGAGGGGGGGGGGGCTGATGCTCACAATAGGGAGACAGAGACAGAGAAGTGACTCACGGTCGCGCTTTGTTCCGCTTTCGCAGATCAATCGACATGCGTCATCACAACAATGCTTATACCACCACGTTGGCGATGATCCTGCTTCACGCCGACTAATAACTAAACGCCGGGATCAAACAAACTTTGCGGCTGTGTTTGGCCATATGAGTGTTGGTATTAGCGCACTGCTCTTCTCGTGTGGTTGTTTTCGTCGTAATAGAGCGCATCGGCGACTTTCTTCGTCAAACAGAATATATTTGGCCATGACGTTGTTTGGACTTCGGCTGATCCCTGTTTATAGTTTCAAAATAAAAGGTATTATTCGGTGTAGCGAAAATTACACATATATTTTCAACACGATGTTGACTTCTTAATTGCGCACTTTTATAACGAACAGAGAGCGTAAGTTAATTATATACTACCCGTCATAAAAATATTGGTATCGTATGACTTAATGAGACAATATTTTTCTAAATATATCGAATAATACTACTCCCTTTGAAAGTTTAAAGCTGCCTATGGAAGCGAGGGCAGCAACGTTGATAGAGGGAATCCATGTTTTGCCAAGTGTTTCAAATATTTTGGAACATGTTACATAAGATGTCTACTAATGTTAAAATATCGTTTACCGAGTGATTCTCTGTTCATGTAGTTTTATGCAAAAACGAGGATTACGGTGCAAAACACCAAAGTGTACAAAGTTAAGTTACATTTTTCGAGGCAAAAATTCAATATTTCAGCGCAGCTAAAATAGACTTTTGATTATTGGCGAACAAAAGCATTCTCTGAGGTCGCGAAAGAGATATTTGGAGCAGTATGCCTTATTCCAATCTCAATTTACTTTTTAAATATCAACATAATTTCGAGCTTGAATCGACCGTGCGCGTATATCAGCGATACTTGCGCTCTTACTGCATCATTTACGCAAGTATGACAAATATAATTTATTTTGTAAGCTTTCTCAGCACATCGCAGTTCAGCAAATACAGCGACCCGATAAGAGAACTGAGACAAAAGTTGGCAGCTAGCCAGTACAAGACGCCTGTACACTCATGCAAGTACTGTACTACGAGACCGAGCGCGGCCATAATTCGAAGTAGGTCCATTAAAGATGGACAAATGAATGTCATTATTGGACGGATTGATCTCCTCGTTAGTGCGTAGTTGCTGCCAGTCGTAATCGTTGGGCGTTGGCTGCCGCTCGATTGCATTAACGCGATTACTTGGCCTGCGTTCAATGACCTAAACAGCTCAAATTAATTATACTTTTTTGGGTGAATGAAGGTGGTCCCAGAAGCACTTTAAAATGGGCAATAAAGGAAGAAAATGAAATGTCAAAATACCAGTGTTCTGGTCGGCCGTCTACCCATCAGCCGTGGAGATCGACTCATATCTTCGTTCGTATCCCGATTCTCTTTGGCGCTTGCAGAGTCGCCGCTGGCTTTGCTGGATGATTTATCAGCGTCGGCGTCGGCGGCCGCCGTAGTCTTTGCGTGCATCTCCTCGTGCAATTTGCGCTCTTTCTCTTCAAACTGCTTCTTCCGATCAGTGTTCACTGCGCCCCAAACCGACTTGAACATATAGATGAATATCTCAAGCAGGGTCACAGTGCTCATGCCCAGAAATAGGCCCATGCTACCTGCGATATTACCTGAAGATAGGGACAGTATTAATACGCTAATTGCCTCATATTTAAGTTTTCTTTTCCAAGCATGCCCTACTTATTATAATTTATTTTAATCAAGAAATGCGTAAGAGGATTCTCGGCATTTAATCAGATTACCGTTTTAATGCCAGACCTACTCATTGTTGAAACTTATGTTACAAGATCGCCATAAAGAAAAGGGGCACAATAAGAAATTTTTACAAGCGATTATAGAATATCGAAATGCAGGCTTCCTATCTCTCTGAAGAAGGGGTGCACAAGAGAACCCATGTCAAAAAAGTGAATGAAACGATAAGAGGATAAGAATAACCACGTTGAGGATTTCGAAATAAACTTATTGCAAATTATCAAAAGTTATACAGAAGTTTTCAGCGTTCTATCAACGGAAGTTTTTCTGTTGTTACTATTATCGGCTGAATTTTATGGTCTAAGCAAGAAACTAAAGAGAGGTCGAAAGAAAATTTACTGTCACAGTTTATCCTCATTATCAATGCTTCACTTGCAGCCAATGCGTGTCATAAAAAATTTGAGGCAAACCTGTAGAGCATCTATAAGATACGTCATACGAGCCAATATTGATCAAGTTTGAAAAGCCAGTATTTATAGCAAACTTACTGAGTAAATCGGCTGTCTGAATTTGTTTCATCTGTGTGTGCTCCTCATACGCAATTTCCTTCATAAACACATTCAGGGCGAGGTAGTTCTCTCTGCAAAACATCTACTTTATAATCAATTTATTTGACTAGTTTAGTTTTGTACAATTATAATTATTTCAACTCATTAAAATTCATTAAAAACTTTAAGCACTTTGAAAATAATTACAGTTAACTAAAATTATCATATAAAATAGAACTAGTCAGAAATAATTACAATTAATATAACTACATTTAATTATTAATCGTCATATATATATAACTATAAATATATATAAGTAGAAACGAATTCGGATGTAAGAAAATCTCTATGGATACCCCCTCTACTCTATTATACTACTTAATGAATTTTTAAAGAGACCCAGGTATAAGAGAAATTCTTCGCATCTGCCTGCGTTTTCTTCTTATTAATATTAACTAAAAATAATTATAATTAATTACTATTAAACATATACTAGTTATATGAACTGGGAATTTTTATTTGCTTACCGCACAGTTCGATATCAAAACATAACTTAGTTAATTGCAAAGATCGACAGTCAGTAGAAGGGATAACGGTTGAACGTACAGGATATAACTAGTGTTTTGGTATGCTGGACTGGATTGGTTTTGAAATCTTGGATGTTCAGTGATAATTGCCGAATAGCTGGCTTCGATGTTGTACTCTAGTCGATTGCACTCAACGCCACAACCGCAGCTACTGTACCAGTAAATCTCATCATCAACTGAAAAATAGATCGATTTAACTAGTTAATTTATACCATTATTGAAAATAGTAGCAATAAATAAAAATTTTAATAAAACTGAAAGATTATAAAATCGAGAAAAAATCATTGTAACAGTTAAACTGTAAATCAGAAAATTCATTAGCAAAAATTTATCCCTGAAATCTGCGATAAAGTGGTTGAGCATCATTTTAAGCCGTATATGATCTCGTATCAAAGTGTGAGACGTCGCTAACTATTCTCAAAATTTCAGTGACTGAGGTTTAGAGAAAAATAGAACGCAGTGCAGCGTCAGTGTGCCTTTTTATTTTCGTTAATATAACCAAGAGAATCAAATCATATATATGCTAAATACCTCCGCCTTCCAAATTAGTACTATCGTCTTTGGTGCAATTGTACAATTCGAACGGCGTGCACACTTTCTGACTGCCGCTCAACTGTTTGCTGATTGGTACACAGCCACACTTTTTCTTGAAAGCATTAGCGATGCAATTGGCTTCACAGTGAGAGGCGGAATACTGTTGATCGACTAATTGCTCGCCATGAACGCCGTCGTTCCATTGGTCAGTGCAGAAACCCCACTGTTCTTTGGGCAGCAGAGTGATCTAAAAAGATCGAACTGCCTTCGTGAAAACAACAAAAATAGTGAATTTACTGTTTGATATTGGCCGGCCTTAAGTAATGTGAAAAAAGCACACCGCGGCCTGTTCATTCTGTCCGCGAATAAAAGATAGGCGATAGATAGTTGATGTGTGATGGATGCAAACGGATAAAACGGATGCGCGCCTCTCAAGGCGCTGTTTCATAAAACTGATGAATGATGGAAACTGAGAAGCTAAGTCTCAACTCTGCGTAGTCGTCATCAACAATCTCAACGTGTGATATTGATACTCAGGATGATAGAGAATCACTTTTTCAATTCTCAACAATTTTATGAAACAGGCTTCAAACTGATGGATCAGCGGTGCCCACTATTTCATTACATTTGACGTGCTCGTTGGCTCAAACAAACTGTTAAATGTACGCCGATTTGAACATGCAGAGATTATTCCAAATCATCCGCGTACTGTCCGAATGAACACCGTTTTCTATTCACGGACAGAATGGAAAATCTGCGCTGTCCTCTCCAAAATAATTGCGAGTGGAACAGTAGTGGCAAACGGCAAAGCTTGCTTACATTGCGGAGTGAGACAGCGCCGTAGAGCTTCTGGCCCGGTGGCGCCGCCACGCCGCTCGACTGAAGAAACGGCAACACTCCTTCGGGATGAATGAAAAATTTGACGCCTGCATCCAGGTAGTTTGAAGAGACATCTGAAATAATGCAGCATTGATTGAAACATGTTAGGAGCTTTTTAAATAAAATATTTATTATTTTAGTATTGCATGTGTGATGATTACTCGAAAAATGAAAAATATCATGAAATAGTCAGAAAATGTCCAACCAGAGTGCTTGCAATTGTACAGTTCCCCGATTTTATTACTTAAATAGGTTTCAAAAGTCGGCTCCAAAAAGAGCATCACTGATGGTTGATATTATCTTCTCGAACAGAGGATCGAGTTCGTAATCTTCTTTTAGAGCTGAATTTCATTGATCAGCTCAGCTCGACTATTTAATAAATCTTTGGATCTCTCTCAATTACATTTAAGTGTAGTGAGTGATCAGGCTTTCTGTGTATATCACAAATTACTAAACAATGCGCTTATTGCAGTGGCAAATTTATTTTGCACTAGGCTCCAATTTATCCTATTTCGTTAGTTTCTGTTTCGAACTTTAGCGCCCATGAGTTTCGATGGATGGACGTGTACTAATCAAGGTAGTTGTTTTTCGTCCAATAGTCTTGCCTCAGTCTCCATCTTTATCCTAATCGACTAACTGATGGGTCGAATGCGACGGGAAGGTACATGGTAAGGGAGGGAGGGGTTATCTATCGACCTGGGGCCAATTTCATGAAACAAATGTAAAATGTATTTATATGAGAGATTGGTCAGTTGCGTAAGGTCACCAATTAGCGCTTTGATGCAAACACATTCAGATGTAAATAAATTTTACATTTGTTTTATGAAATTGGCCCCTGTCCACCTTGTGAAAGGGTGTTCGCGGGTAGAGCAAGACAGGAAATCATATACCCCACTTAACTCTCCACTTTACAAAAGCCAAAGTGCGACTGAAAATTAAGTGCAGCATTACTTGTTCTTTCGACCGTCAGTATGTCGAAGAGAATATGCAATCCATAATAAGCACCAGATATTTTCTGATACTGCATCATTTCCGTGTCGCCAAAGCTGGAGAAGCGAATGCACTTTCCGAGATCTGTCATTACATGCTGAGCGAAATTACAACAGTTGTCAACCTCTTTTCCCGCCCAGCTGCAGGCTAATACCATGTCTTGACAAGTGTGACTGAAATCAGTTATTTTGGAATGAGCGAGGGAGAAAAAACCAGTTGGGGTGCGACCTTCATAATACGCGTCCGATACTTTAACTACTGAGCTAGTTTTGTAATGAATAAACAAGTGCTCGCTTACCCAGTGGAGTTAAAAAACGCGACGAGGTCAAAATCTTGTCCTGTCCATTGTTTGTATGCGATTGTATAGTTGACAAACATTTCGTGTTCCATTTGTATTTGAAGATCAGACTCCACAGTCTCTTGCAAACTACCAACTTCCAGATATGACTTAAGTACGTAATTTAGCACTTCGTCTGACATGTTCCAAGCTAAAACAACAAGTTTTAGGTAAACAGTTTATGAAGGGCGATCAATGATTTCTTAAAATCAGGGATGGATTGTTAAAACTTTGTGATAAGCGATGACATCATTTTCGGTTTAAGTAGGGCATTTTCTAAATCAGTTTGGACAATTTTAGAATTGTATAGGATATTCCGTAAAACGAGTTTTAAAAATCTATCTGATTTGATATGAAAAGTGTAATGTTTAAGCAAAAATGTCTATTGTGAAGTGAAGTACAGTTTGCAATTAATCCTGTGGTATGCAAAGCTGTTTGTTTGGAAAAGGCGGGGTGACGGATGGACTGCCGAATGCGCTATGATTCGTAGCAAAAAACTGACAGTTTGCTTTTCAAGCGATAAGTGCTTTCATTCGGTTCTGTATTTGTTGTAAGTAAACAAGAAGGGTATTCATTCAACTAGCATTGTGATGTCAAATTTATTCTAGTCTAACTACTGCGTCACTCTTTTTCAAACTGTTCTAGGGCCATTTTGTCAAAATTCTAAGCATTCCAACTGTAGCTACTACAGTTGTGGGAAGCGCGGTGGTTGATTAGTTGTGTCATTGAGAGGAAACTTTTTATGAGCACGTCACAACTGACGTCATTACGGCATTTTCTGTTATTTTAAGAGCAACAGTTGTTATGACAACAGATTCGGAAAATGGTCTCTGATTTACTATTTTATTTCTTTCTATGCAATATTATTTAGTTCCATTTTTTGTAGGACAATGGTAATGAAGTTTGCCCAGAAATGAGATAAAAATTACCGGCGACTTTTGACTGAACGACTGGATTAAAGTTGCAAATGGTCATGTCTGGAAATAAAATGCCTTTTTCTGGTACGACGATGTTGACTTGAGTCAGTGTCGGACGCTGATGGTAGCTCCAGAGCAATGTTCCACTCTGAGTAAGAAGAAGCATTTAAAATTGAACTTTGTGCCGCCGCTGATAATGTGACGCGCGAGCAGGTAGTCTGCCCACTACCGATTGTGAATAATATACCTCTAAGCCGTGTGTGTACAACACGGCTTATTACAGTTTACTTACATGTATATGGCGGGGCAAGTAGTGACATGTCTGTCGTGACAGATGCAATAAAAAGCCGGCCGAACAAGAGAGAGGGAGAGAAAGACGCTTTGTAGATAAACTGCGCCGCATTTTTGTGCAGTCAGAAGGGTTAATGGATCATAAAGTGGATATGTTTATGCTAAATTTTGTTAACTGTTTTGATAGAACCCGCGATTGTATGTTTAGGCGCGTGAGCATGGCAGAGAGTACGATATGCCTTAGGAGACCCATTAGTGTCACAGCCACTCCTAGAAGCCTTCGCGCAACTTTGCCTTACATGTATGACGAAGAGAATGAGCGCAGTCAAAACGACAACGATCCAGAAAATCCGGGACGGCCAGGTGTGCGAGTTGTAGATGCGCACCAGTCCGTGGTAAGTCGTGATCGACGAGAACGTCTTCGTCTCATAGTCATATATGTGTAGGAATACGCGCTGACCGCTTTCATCCTCTTCCTCACCCGCCGCCTGCTCCTCGTCAACAGCTGCCTTCTCTTCGTTCAGAGTGTCCACCGACGACACCAACGACGCTCTCAACTGATTTGGGTCCATATAATTCGCTTCGGTCACTAGAACGTAGTTAATGCTAGCGGTCGGCACTGAAGTTTAACTGACTGACGATTTCGTCGCGCCGCAGCCGGTGTGCGCAGGCGACGAAGACTAGAGCGGCCCTGTTAGTAGCGAGAGGTGATGCCGACGCTGTCGCCAGCGAGGCTGATAAGCCACTGATTAAAGGCTGAAACTTCGAATGGCGGCGCAGTCAAAGCTTCGGCGCTCTGTAACATTATCGGGGGGTTGAGCAGAGGTGGGTGGAGGGGATTATGCATCCACCTCCCCATACGTCTGCCCTTCCCCAGACGCCGACCAATGTCCACCTCTGGGTCAGAAGAGAGTGAGCGATGATGCACGCGAACAGTTGCGCGACCCACTTTTATAACGAACAGCAATAACATGAACATCTTGTTTTGAAACTTTACGTTATTTTCATTTGGCAAGAGTTTTCTGCCTTTGCACTGTACGAAAATTCTTTTTTGTTGATGAGAAGTAAATTACTGAAGTGTTAATTGAAGTACTGTATCTCTTGATCGCTCAGGTGAATCATAACATGCCGCATTCGACCAATTTGAGCGGCTTGTAATACGAAATTGCAGATATTTAGCTTTAAAATTTTTGCTGAATGCACGAGTTGTAACAATGCACCTGTGAGAAAAGAGATGAAGGGTCATTTAAGTTTGCCGTTAAAATCCGAAGAAGCTCTCTGTATTTTATGTGAATTTTCAATAGGCCGAAGCATGATGTTAATGTCAGACGAACTCAGGGATGGTTCGTGACACAAGTGCAGCGGTATTTTCGTGAAGAATGCATAATCTTATCGCATTTTTTAGAGATGGCGCGAATACAATGCAGGTATTCCTTTGTGCATTACTAGCTATCTCAATAGGGACCCAAATGCAAGTTCACATGAGCTTAGATTCGGTTTGACTCTCCAGCTTGTAGCTAAACAGTCTTTTATTTTGGTTTCGAAGGAATCGCAGTACACAATATTGAATTGTGATTAACCTATTGCAGTCTTTTCATACGTAACGCTTTATCACTTAAATTACAGTCAACTGTGTTTATAACGTCGGTCAAGAGACTGGCCGAAGACCGACGTTATAAAGACAGCGACGTTATAAACGCCGACGTTATAAAAGCAGTTGGCCCCTGTACAAAAAGTAGTACACTTTGGCGGGACCGGCTAAGGACCGACGTTATAAAGACAGCGACATTATAGAGCCAGGCGTTATAAACGCAGTTGACTGTATCTCAAATAAGTCGTTTCGCCGTTTTTATATTTGTGTTCTGACATTAAACAGCGTAACGTGTCGAAAAATTGTGTTTTTCAAATAGATAGCAGGCGTGTTGCCCAGGCAGCTTGGTTTCTGTTGCATGAACTGCTTCATCTGCTTATTTGCGTTTGGCAGGAGAAGAGCAGTTTTTAAGAAAGACGCTCGTGGACATCGTTTTTGTGTTGACATTTAACGTATTGTGTACTTGATGATCGAACAACGCGTTATTTGACAGACCTTATCAACAGCACATGTTGCCTTGTTAGCTCAGTCGGTAGAGCACCAGACTCTTAATCTGGTTGTCACGGGTTCGAGCCCCGTACAGGGCTAATTCTTTTAGAATTTCATTATTCCTCATAGAAATAATAATAGCGCTTCTTTTAATTAAGGTTACCCGCACATCCTCTTTTGGTGGAGCATATCGTGTGAAAAGCCGATACTGGTGGGTGAAAGCAGTCACTAGGAATACTCATCTACAAGGACATATTCTATATCGAATCTTGCAGAGAAAGTTTCTGACATATTCGAAGCGATATTTCGTTCGCTTATTTGAATAATTTTTCGTGCAGCAAGATAGGCGCCAGTTTCTTATAAAGTGCACCGTCTGCTTCTGATTCGAATTTTTGAAAAAGTTTACACATGGTAAACACAAAAATAAAGTAACGGCTCGTAAGAAGAGTTAAACTCAACAAAAACTAATCAGAATCATTTTCGTGCAAAGTTCCCACACTGCTTGTCGGCTCATACTGGGCGCTCGTACTGGGTTGCGGTTCTGTAGACAGTCTCGAAGGGGAGCGAGCAGCTGGAACGAGCCTATTTCTCTGTCGGTTCAGTCTGCCGATTTCACCGCTTCCGATTGACGACCGTCTTTGTTCGTGCACGACCGCCAAGTGAATATTACTTGGCTGGCGGTCATAGTTCAGCGAGTCTTGCTGAATAGTACTACCATTATCGACCGCAGTAGAGAGGCTAGCGGGTAGCATGCTGTTCCGACGATGTTCGATGACGACAGTACGAGAAGGACGTCGGAGGAGCAGCTGGCCCCGCGTGGGCCGACGCCCCATTGCAGCACTCGACGGAGCGACGGACAGTCGACGGGCCGTTGCAGCGCTCGACGGAGCGATGGACAGTCGACGGTTGTCGCTGACGACAGACAGCTGAATCTCCCTATTGCTTCCTTGATTGCCGCTTGCTGCGCTGGGCGTTCTGCTTGGTCTACGCTCGGACAATGAGCGACGCAACTGAGACGGCATCGGCGAATCGCGTGCCTCTTCGTCATCCGACTCTTCAGCGCGGAGGACAATCGTCGGCAGTGCAACACTCGAACGGCGTTCAACCACCTGTTGCGAAGATTATGATCAAAGGTATATTTCGCAAAATTATTTCTTTAATCGGATTGGGAAACTGCGAAATTGCAAGTGCGGTGATTGGTCAAAAAACCAGATATACCGTAAATCCTCTAATAATCGCCCTGGGGCCAATTTCATAAAACTATTGAGCTGTTGAGAATTGAGAATTGAGGAATTGAGGCGCACGCCGATTGGATAATTTTGAATTTCAACCAATGGCTGCTTGCCCCAATTCCTCAATTCTCAATTCTCAACAGCTCAATAGTTTTATGAAATTGGCCCCTGGGCGATTATTATTTCATAAGGGGTCTGAGGGGGGCGATTATTAGAGGGGGGCGATTATTAGAGGGTGGGCGATTATTAGAGGATTTACGGTAACTGGAAAAAATCGAAAATGACTATACACCGCGCTTACAATAATGCAATTTCGTAATTGCAATAGTTCTACAAAAAAAGCTCTCAGACCGAAGACAACCGTCATTTTGCAAGGCTAAGTGTTTCGAACATCAACGATTATACCATTCCCACATTAATAAAGTCACTTATTAATTCCCAAAGGACATTTACTCATTGACAAAGGACATTTTTCATGCTAATTTAACTTCATAAATGTCCTTTTCAAGTTGAAAAAAGTACAGACTTTGATTTAAAATAAGTTCTTTTTGAACTGGAACGCGTTTTTAATAGAGCAAATGTGCTCTAAAATAGTGTATAAGAGACGGCTCAGTTTGATGAATTCTCTTTACCACAAAACTGTGACCTTCCTTAAGGCGGTCTTCGCTGCGTAAGTGGACGATTTGAGCGCATGGTATTCAACAAGTGAAACGTTAAAACATACCATAGATCGTGCTGGGCGTCGCAGCAGAGGCCGCAACGGCCGACGAAGGTGCTGAATCTGATCTGCTCTGCTCCAGGCGGCCACAGATGGCCGACGATGTTCGATGATCGTTAGTACAATGTCGCTGTTCTTAGAAAGCGCGCTCTGGGTGCTCTGAATGCTCGCCTTGCGCCCCGATTCGACTCTATCTGTGTCGCGAACTGCATCAGATTCTGATATGTGTCTGGTTCTCGGGACGCTGCTTGGCAAGCGGATGGCGAAAGTGGTGCTCGATCGGCGTTGAGATCCTGATTCAAGTTGACCTGCTGCTGCTCTTGTCGAAACGGAGGCAGCCGCGCTCTCGTGCTCCGACAGGTGTCTGGCGCGTCCTTGTTGAAGAACTAGCGTGCGGAGACTCTGGCGGCGCGAAGGGTTTGCGCCAGAAGCCGGCGACAACGAAGCCTGTCGAATCAAAAATCGAGACTGGCGTCTAACCATCGGATTGCCTCTAGTGCCTTCATTCGATCGGACTCTGTGCACGCCTCTTCCATCTTGGGGCTTATGGGCTTCTTCAGCGATCGGCTCGTCGACTGTAATAGCTGGCGCGGCGGGGGGCTTGTTGGTTTGGTGATTTTCGATGGCGAACTCAACGTCCTCAAAGCCGTCGGTACGCCTGCTCGTAGACGGTTGTTCCATGTAGATGTCATCGTTGTCGATGGAGGGTTTTTTGTGGTCGCTGGCCGTTCGCGGCCGGTCGATGTACTGACTAACTCGGCGCGACCCGCGAGGAATTTCGCTCGCTCTGCGTGCTAACGACCAGGACGATCGTTCTTCGATGAAATCGTCGTCGTCGGCGGCATTTTCCACAATTACCGATATGTCGTCGGCCGGCAGAATTCTTTTTTCCAAAGCGTCCAGTTGTGTCTCGTATATTTTCTGCTCCTTTCGCTCGAAGCGCTTCTGCCTCTCGATGCTGACGGCTCCCCAAGCTGACTTGAAGAGAAAAGTGAGAATTTCGAAGAGGGTGATCACGCTGACGCCAAGGAACAGACCGACACTGCCACCGATCTTGCCTGAAATTATGTCTTAATGCTCACGCTGGAGATTGAGTATCTGTTATTGAGAAATTAAAATTAAGAGAGGTATACGCAAAATTAGAGACCGGCTTAAGTGTATGTAAAGTTGGTGTGCAATTGGGAGGGTAGCCTCAAACTGAATCAGAAAACTCACTCAAAACGTCCACCCTTCTACTCCGCGGACTCTGTTCATACTCTTCGTACACTATTTCCTCCATAAATACATCAGCAGCTACTAAGTTGTCCCTGAAATTCAAGTTATTGCACTATATTTCAGTATTATATATTGCATGAAACAATTTTAGTTTGGTATAATTTTGTACGTTTAATGAAATCGGAGTCGGGCCACAAAAAGTCTGTTCCACAAGCTATGAGATTTAGCCTTATTCACAAGGCCGAAATCGGAGTTTACGGGACCCCATGCGACGTCAGGAGGTGTTCCACGAAAGCAATCGAAAAAGCAAAAGTAAAAACAACTTAGTTCCACAAAGGTTTTATTTTAGCGTTTCTTTAGCTTTTACTTCCGCGGAACACCGGCAGCCTACCTATTTTATCTTAATAGTTTTTGAAATGGTTCCTAAAGCGCAAAATTCGAATAAATGAAAGAAATGAATCAAAACAGAGTATATTATCAAATTTTAATGCTGCAATTAATACGTGTTTGATGTGGGTGTTCTCAATACCATACATAAAAGTATATGCATTATACATATATATGAATGCGCAATATTTGGAAAGGACTCAACACTCACGCTCATTTGTGCATTTAATATAATCAGACGTAGAGAGTTCTTTTTGTACCTTACGTAACTCCTACTCACGCCGAAATGCGTATGAAGATGCGGATGAGTCATTGTTAAAGCCGAATATTGGGCGGCTATCTTATATACAAGCCGGTTGCATTCCATTCGACAGCCACAATTGGAATATATCTCCTCCGGAACTGAAAAGCCTGACGACGAATATTTATCGTGTTTATCAATATTTAATATCGTGAACAGGGGGAAGGAGGCTAGCACGTTATTTGGTGACCGCCTCTACGTGAAGAGGTGAGATAGTCAGAAGAGGGCATAGCGGGTACTGGAGGGGATGCGCATCCCTCAAGCATCCGCTTTTTACCCCTCCATAGAGGCCGATTGGTGCCTACCTCTGATGATAGTATTCAGTACTACTGTGCGGAATGTTGTGAATTTATAGTTCAGTTTGGCAATGTGATTCTGTGATCCGAACAATGAGTAAGAAAGAAAAAACAGTAGAAGTTGGATATATATTTTAACTCTCCCCCTTTCTTTTATTATATACACAAGGTAATTCGGATATAAGACTTTTTCGAGCTCCCCTGCTTTCTCTTATATCCGATTTTATTAGAATTAATTCTTGTAAACTGCGTACATATTAATTAGCGCATCAGAGTTGACACCGCGTGAACTTGGGTAAGTGACTGAATACAACTTTAGGTATAGAAAACAAGGATTGCCTACTTTCATTTGGCGTGGCTCGCAGATAGTCGTCGTTTGAGCAGTTGCGAAGTTCGAACGGAGTACAAACGCGCATTTGACTGTTAAACTGTTGGCTCAAGGGGACGCAGTTGCATTTGTTCCAAAAGATGTTCGCCACGCAGTTTGCCTCGCAGTGAGCCGAGGAATAGTTTCTGTCGACAATCTGCACTCCATGAACATCTTCATCCCACTTATTTAAGCAAGATCCCCACTCTTCTTTCGACAGTAATGATATCTAAAAGTTTGGAAGAACTTTTTATGCTCTCGCTAGTATAATAGTGGAGTGTCGCTACTTCCTGTCAGTTAACCGAATCGAAGAAGAGATGAAATCACTTTCCTTCCCCCATGGAAAATCGACTCTATGTTCCTTGTCGAGACTTTAGTCTAAAGTGCTCAAAAATGCGCCAATTTCTCGTATTATCGTGCATAAAAAACGCGCAGACATTTTTTCTTGGGCGCTCTGAAATAATCTTTGATGGCCGAAATTTTAGAAAAGTTTAATTTCATACTTGCTCTGTCAGAAGAGTCACAGCAAGCAGACAAATACACTAAATCAGTCAAATAATTCGAGCTTATCTACACCCTAAAGCTGTCGTCTGTTTGTTTCCTTCATAAAAAGTTACTGACATTTCTCAACTTCAACGAGCCGTAGACCTTTGTTCCTGGAGCAGCCGCAACACCATCCGTATGAAGATACGGTAGTGTATTTTGTGGATGGACAAACAGTCGTATTCCAGCGTCCATATAGGCTAGTTGAATAGCATCTAAAAACGGTATCAGAAACCTGTTTCATAAAACAGTAGAATCCAACACTCAACATTCAGTAACAGTTTCTTTTATGAAACACAATGGTCTCGCGCTGAATGCCGAGTAATTCTTGAGGACCGATTGTTGAGATAATGTTATTAAAAATGGCTCTCAATGTACATAAGCCTGAGAAAATTTCAATATCAAGGAAAGAAAATACAAACCGTTGCGCTCTTCTGTTTTAACGTCCATTACGATATGGAAACCGTAAGAAGCACCAGAGATTTTTTGACGTTGTCCACCAGCGGAATGATTGAAATTCGTGAAAGAGAAACATTGTCCAAGATCAGTCGTAACTGGCACAGCATAATCGCAGCAGTTGGGCAATTTTTTTCGGCCCCATTTGCAAGACAAGACCATATCTTCGCATGTGTGCCTAAACAGTAGATCGTCAGTTTCGAAAAGAGTCACATAACTTCAATGTGCCTGAAAGGGCAATTGTGTAAGATGTATGAAATTATACAGCCTAGTGAAGGCCTTTTTAATAAACGGAATGCCGCATGAACAGATGGGCGCCATCCTGTGGCATAGAAGGAATTTTAGCAGTTGATACAATAATAAATACTGCTCACCCAGTTTCGCTGAAAAAAGCCCCAAGTTCAAACTCTCTGCCAGTGTTTGATTTAAATTCTTCGGTGTATTTCAGATATTCGTCATGCTCTCTCGCCAAATACCGCTTTCTTGTTGCGAATGGCTCTAGTTTGCCAACTTCTGGATATAATTTCAGTAAGTAATTCAGAACAGCGTCAGACATATTCCACCCTGAAAATGCCATTTCCTATGAAACAGTAGAACTGCGCTTTTGAACTCTATCTCTCCCTCCCAACTCCGTCCAGTAACTGCTCTAGCAAACTGGAACTACTGCGACATAGTTCATCAAAGTATTGTAACTGCAACTGCCAATTGGCTAAGCGCTGCTGCACTTCCTGCTGTAGAAATTGCAGCTGTTTCATGAAACAAAATTTCTGAACGATCCGCTCAACTGGATTGTTTCACTCGTGAACAACTAAAGCGCCGCCCTTATGATTCCAGCTGTTGCCTTACGTCGATGCTGAGATGAGGGGGATGGCAAAGAAGTCTGCATAGTTCGTTTAAAGTATCCAAAAGATTTCCCCATCAACGAACGCCTTGTGCGTAGCCTTTAGATTACATTGACGGGCGCTTAAGCCAAAATACCAAAGTCTTACTTACCTTGTTTATTTATCTTGGATATGCCTATTTAAAAATATTTGCAAATTTGATTGTGCATTAATTTGCTCATGAAACAACTCCGTAAACAGCCTTATTGTTCGAAAAGTGTCTCTAATTACAAAGCAGCCATTTGCTAATTATTTTCGAAAGAATATAACGAGACGTGGAATATGTACGGTATTCTGGCTAATCCATCCCCACATTTGTCTACATTTAGGCCCCAATTACTCTGCCACTCCACAGTGCAATTCATGTTTATGCCACTGAGGGTGTGGAAGCGATCCACCTTTCAGTCTGCATTCTCACTTTAAAAAGTGCAAAATGCCAACCTGCAACTTTCGATCGCATCACAGGGTTCAGATTGCAAACGGTTAGCGCTGGAAATTGAATCCCATTTTCGGGCACCACAGTCGTGATTACGACTTCTGTCGAATGCTGATTAAAAGCCCACAGCAGGGTGCCACTCTGCAAAGATTCGTGCACTTTGAACCGCGATGATAGGAAGACTACGCCTACTACTGCATGGCTACCGATATTTTTCAAGGCTACAAAGTTCATGTTTACCACCTCCACCACACCAACTCCGCCCAAAATGCTGCCTTTCGCACTCCAACGCAGTGCGAGACGCGGGCTCGTCATTCTTTTCATTGCAAAGTGCAAATATTTTTGATAATATAGCTAGCATCACAATTTTGACTAACCGCGTTACACATTAAGCTGAAATCGACATCTCGGCTGCGCGTTGCGGACGCAGCCAATTGGAAGGCAGAACTTTTTGAAAGTTCCTATGAATACTTAAAACTTACGTAGCACTGTAATTGAATGCAGGAATGACGAAACAGAAGCAAGGGCGACGAAATGGATTGAAATAGTAATGAATTGGGGTGGAAGAGGGTGTATATGGTTGTATCCGCAAAAATAAGATGTAACTTACGTGGATGACAAATAAAGTAAGCCAGAAGAGCACGGTAACAATCCAGAAAATACGTGAAGGCCATGAGCGTGCGTTGTAAATCCGCACTAAGCCGTGGTAGGTGGTAAGCGAAGAAAACGCATCCGCTTCATAGTCGTAGATGTGGTAATAGATGCGCTGATCGTCTTCGTCCTCCTCTTCATCGACGACGACCTCGTTGTTGTCTTCGCCGGCGATCTCGGTAAAGGACGTCTCTTGTTCCAATGGTTCCCGTCGAAGAACCATTGCCTACTTGCGCCGCCAACTTTAATCAAAGCATTCACATATTAAGCCAAGAGAACTATCAAGAAATCGCTCGCGCACTCGATTCCTGCCGCACGCAGATTTTTCATCCTAGAAAACTGAGAATAGTTGATGGTAAGCGCAAGGCCTACTACCCCTGCATCAGAGCATGGGTATAGAGTATTCGCAGAGTATACAGCCTACAAAAGGGTTTCATACCTATGGGTTTTGAGCGGCTAAGTTGGCAGATTTTGAGAGGATATGGGTCAATTTTGCTTGGAATGTAGTTAGCATAAGCATTATTAGGACAAAAACTTAGCCGTTTTCTTTTTAAGAACATTGCTAACTTTGGTTGTAAAATATTTGAGGAGCTGTAGAACACCAAAGCCCAGATCCGCGCGCATGTCTGCACAAAATCATAAAATTTGCCAGACATCGCTGAGTGTCGATATCGTCGAGTTTGGCGATCGTATGAGGTCATTAAAAATAACTAGACCCTATGAAGCGCTTTAAAACAGGGCAGTTAACCAAGCATGAGTTGACAAGCACCAGTAGAGAGTATGAAGTAATCCAATGATGCAATGTGTGGCCATGATTGTTTGATCAGACGCGACACTTGAGTTAACGGGGGAGAAGATCGGTGGTTGGGAGACAACATGGCCGAGCGCCGCTGTCGCCGCTAAGACTCCTCCCGATAAGCGCCCGTTACGCCTAACGACGTCAGAATGCGGAGCCAACTTTTAAAGCCAGCATTGAGCATTCACACCTTAGAGCCGTAAATGATAGCAATGCGAAGTTAATGCTACGCTGATGCACTACGTGTAACCGGCAGTTAGCAAAGCAGTTTTATGGGTTTGCGCAGGAGCATTGAGATACAGAAACGGATGTTTATAAAGACATGTAACAGTCATATGACATTTTCTATACACTCTACGTGCAAGATCTGCTGCTTAACATTTGAGGTTTGCGCACGCAGCGATCGCATAAGTCGTATTGAATAAAAGATTTTGAAAACAGACTCTTTGATCCCTTCACAGCCCTTACATATAACATTTCCACATTTATGAACACATATCCAACTCCAAGAGGACATTTTTGCATTGATTTGATCTGAAAATGTATCCTTTGATTTGGAAAGCGTCATAATAACAGTTGAAATGGTATATGTAAATGTTGCACCAGTATTAAGTAACCTCAAATGGTATTTTGATTTGGTAGTATTTTAGAAACCCATTATCCTAAAAACTGGATTAAGAATAGAGTCATCGCTCATATATAAAACGCGTAAACGTTTGTACACCAAAACATAAGTTTCAATTGGCATACCTGGAGCGACAGCAGAGCCAGCAAAGCTCAAAATGGGTAAAACTCCATCAGGATGAACGTAGAATTTAAGGGAAACGGACAACTCGCGACACGACAATTCGCGACATGATATTTTTGCGACAATTCGCGACACGACAATACGCGACAGTACCTATGTCGCGAACTGTCGCATTGATTTAACGTGATGTCGCGTATTGTCGTGTCGCGAATTGCCGCAAAAATATCATGTCGCGAATTGTCGTGTCGCGAGTTGTCATATTATCGAATTTAATTCCGGAGTCCAGATAGTTTAGGAGGTCGATTACTAAAGTAGGTTAAGAAATCTGTGACACTTTGAATTTTTGGAGATAATGTAATATGAAGAGAACAGAACATTTTGTCATGGACTTCTCTGATAAAGCTGTTTTAGCTGGAGCTGTTGTCATTAAAATTTCGGAGAGAGCAGTAATTGGTCAGTTGTGACGTCGGTGCAGGAACTTGTCATATGCAGACCACAACCGACCAGTCACCCCTTTTTCCGATAATGGAAATATTATAGTTATGTTCTCAAATGTTAACAGAATCATTAGTTCGACAGGAAACGAACAGTTGAATAACTTGCCGCTGGTTTCGTTCTTCTAGATTTCGATTAGGATATGGAGACCGTCGGATGAGCCAGAAATAACTTGTCGTTGCAGTGATTCTTGAAGACTACCGCCGAATTGGAGACATTTTCCGATGTCCGTCATAACTTCGGTCACGTATTCGCAGCAGTTTATAGCTCTGCCGGCGTACGTACACTCGAGCAACATATCATTGCAATTGAAACTGAAAATCAATTCGATTGAAAAGAACATATAAGTTAATTACAGAGATTTATCATAAATAAACTCGGGCTGTATTGGGAGAGCACAGTTTTTCAACTATGATTACTTCCGAGATATTTTCCTTATAAAGCGTTAAAACTGTTGACTTCAGGTGTACGCCGCGAGGTTTTTAATCAAAAACACACATAGTGTCTGATAAGTAATAACAGAAGTAGGGACTTGTGATGAAGTGTAAATCTGTACCCCGTGTCGAAGAAAATATTCTCCAGACGCCATGACTCGTTGGCTGGATGCGCCCGATTATAATTGGTGACATATTCGGTATATTTCTGATGAAGATACGCAAGCTTTGTTGTGTTTGTGAAATAATCATCCAGCGATTCCACCTCGGCGTACGCAGTTTGAATATATTCTTGAACTTCTTCACTCATATTGTACTCTGAAATCTTACTGATTAGCTTCATGGATCATATTCTGCTATTGACAGTGTCCCTGGCAAATACCGCCATAATCTGCTATATGTTTCATTTTTTCAGGCGTTTTCTAGTTCTGATTGTATAGTTCATGGGTGCCGGGATATATTTTGTGTATTTTGAAGACACTTATACGGTATTGTTCGTAAATTGTGGGGAACAATGATCCGAACTGTCAATTGCCGCCCGCGAGCAAACGTTAAGGGACGCAACAGACGATATGTGAATGGTAATGGACAATCCGCACAACCTTATTTGTAGTACTTTTATACGGTCCTATACATACTGCAGATGTCATCTACACTGAATAATAAAATACATCCGTTAGCGAAAAATCATTGTACTATCGGCCTGAAATTAATTGAAAGCTGAAAAAAGGCTGTTGGACTTACTGGCGACTTTGCTCTTCATGGTCGGATTGAAGTTGCAAATAGTGATGGAAGGGAATTCGATACCGTTCTTTGGTATGTTAATGCTGATCTGTGTAAGTGTCGGTTTACTGTTGAGCATAAGTAACAGCAGATAAGCCTGCAAATCAATCAGTACAAAGGCTATCAGCGCCACGCATTCATCCGCTTGAGAACGCAAATTGAACTCGGCGTCCGTGATCAAAACTGGTACTGTAAAAGTTTAGAGGACATGTTTCACTTTTATCTTTTATAATGTTATCGTGGTTGTAAAGTTTTAGCTACTGTAGATTTATTCAGCATTTGTATTTTTTGTTTTGTGAAAATAACATATTGATTTTAAAAGAGCGGTATATCGTTCGACATAAGTAAAAAAAGCGCGTCGGTTTTCAATCGTCTTTATGAGAATATTTAGTAAAGATGGCTGAATGATATTACCACTGCCACTATATAAAGCATTAATACTTTAATAAGGACATATTTCAAATCAAGTAAGGTACTTCCTATATTAATTTGAACTAGAAAGTTTTTCCATTTGATTAGGAAAGTATTATTACTAAAGTCGAAATTGTAGAAACAAACAATATAGACAGCTCAGTCTGAAACCCTGCTCATCATGTAGCACAATATCATGTAAAGCTATTCACAAGCATTCGTAAATACTGCGCTCAGAGTTATTGTATCTAGTATTGTACGCACGTTGCAACAGCATTTCGCTTATTAACCTGATACAGGAAAGCGCCAAAAGACGACAGTGTGATGACGATCCAAAAGATTCTGGATAACCAACTACGCGAGTTATATATTCGGACGAGGCCGTGATAAGTGGTGATGCCAGTGAACATGTCCGTCTCGTAGTCAGGCAGGTGGAGATGGTGGCTCTTATTAGTGAAACTCATAATGATATCGAAAACAGAAAAGCGGCCTTGTAGATGCAGGCAGTAATAAGAAATTTGGAAGAGTTTGGTTCTAGTGTAGATCAGAGAAGAAGAGAAATATGGTAGAAGAGATTATGGTAGCCCTTGTGAAGGCAAGTCAATTTAAATTATTTGTTTGATGCGCCATCAACAGGACTGCTCGATCTTACCGCTGCTTATGAAAGTCGATAGGGACGGACGTTGACTAGCTGATGGAGCATAATAAATGTCAATGCCATCGTATCAGAAATGATAAGTTGTTCTGCAATCGAATGTTGCTACTGTCTCGCTACGCCAGAGCAGTGCCTCATGACCTATCACACTCGATAGTCGACGTGTTGCCGTCATTGACACTTCCGTAACCCAAATTTACAAAGTTTATCTGGCTAGTAAAACAAATGGAGTAGCCTCTGCTTCTCTATTTATGTAATGCTTGCAGAGGCGGGCGGGAAGCTAGTTCTGTGTTATCGTAAAATCAAAACGGAACGGTGTGAAGCTTGAGACAATGGGCAGGTTTCATATCGCTAGCTTTAGCTAAAGTGGTACTTAACACAAAAATAAAGTATAGCTAGCTCCTTGGTTCGATTTTAGCTGAAGTATGTGACATGAAACCGGTCCAATAACTAACAAAAGAACAGCTCTGAAGCTGCTAAACCCGAAAAAAGGCTAACGTGCACATTACCGCGCCAGGAAAGCGATGAACAGAGGTGAGCGTCTGAGAGGTATTCCCTCACCCTTATTGTTGTTTACCCCGTTTTATTTTATGCTGTCAGATTTATTTCACCAGAATTACTATATTATACCTTTAAATCTCAGAACACATCTCGATTATTTGACAAGCTAAGCCAAATTTCGGTCGCACTGCCAAAAGGTTTAGCTGCACTTTTAAGCACTTTTTCATTCCGTTTCAGCGCGTAAAATTTGGTTTCCATTGCAACTGCAATACCGTTCTCATTACTAAATATTCTGAACTCAGTAGATAGCTATTGAGTATATTCAGTGTCAGAACGAAGAAAGCATTCAACCAGGCGAAAAGGCTATTTCACGTTACCTTAAGGAGGCAGGACGAAATGTCTTACAACAATATACTATCAATCTTTGTGTTGCTAGAGACACTACAATAATACTCTCGCAACTTTATTGCTTAATTTACAGCAACCCGGAACGTACAATCCATCGCAGCATTTTATGAGCGCGACTAACCCTGACAGTACCACAGCAATGCACCAAACGATAACATTAGCAATAGCAATCAAGTTCCCGATTATCTCTGCATATTTTTAACTGATCCACGAATGTTCCTCGCATCTAGCTTTCGAAAGTGTACTAAAAGAAGCAAATCAAACAGTAACATAAAGGTCTTTGAAATCATATCTTATATCGAGTTCTTTTTGATTGCGATTACATATGTATCCTTTCTGACGAAAAATATACACCAGCAGTCCATCAGTCAAATGCTTCTTTGCGAGCTGTTACTCGGAAATGGGCGTAAACTATTTTCGACCACCGCTTCTACTTTCACCCTACGAGCATGCATTTCAGTCGATGTGCCGTCGTAAAATCTGCTCACAATTTTAGCGAATTACGCGCGGCTCTAATATACACATTTTTGCTGTAATTACAAAAGTTATGAAAAATTGATTCAGTTAACAATTAATGCAGCTTAAATTCAATTTATAAAAGAAATTTCTCAGAAATTAGTTCATCTAATCTTCTGCTTCCCACCAAAAATTTCCGTTTATTTTCATTTTTCCGTTTTTCACTTTCTTTACGCCATGTTAAGCCCATTTCCGCGGTTACTGAGCTCAGTCAAAAATACGCCCAGAGCCCGTTTTGAAAAAGCTGCAAAACAGTTTCTCACAGACAAGCTTCAGCTCACGTGACGTGTACTGAAGCGCCACGTTGCGGAATAAGTTTTCGAATTTTTAACTGTACCTATGAAACTATTTTGCCCCTTATTGGAAACAGGCTTTAGGGGGTGGCATATTTTCGAAAAGGCCAGTATATGTGACAATATCGGTCTGCTTAATATTGTTTGCTAAACAATCGTTTAAAAATGTTTCTCGATCTTGATTGAGTTTCCATTCCGTCGAAAGTGGTCTGGTGGGTGTTGTAGGCGAAGGGAGCGGGGGTGGAAGTGTGTGAAATGAAAGCTGGACTATTATTGGGATTGTCAGCTGTATTCATATCGCTGTTGTTCTTATGGCTTGATTGATTGTCCTTTGTGGTTTCGTTGTCCTCCTCGTGGTGCTTCTTGTTCGGATCGCCGACATGATCACGTGACTCGATCTCGTTCTTCCGCCGGCGGTGCGTCAGACCCCAAATAAGCTTGAAAATGAAGATGAATATCTCGCCCAGCGTGATCAACGACATCCCCAGGAACAGACCCATGCTGCCGCCGATGTCACCTAAGGAAAGTACAGTCATTAGCAGATTTATGTCACGACCGCCTAAGGATTGTGTCGTCAATTATTGCCCAGAAAGAGGATTGCGGTGCAAAATATCATAGTAAAAAAAATTTTCGATTCTTCTTTACAAAAATTCAATTTCTTAACATGGAATTAATATAATCCGCGTTACAGCCACTGTTCGAATATATGGGTCTAAGTGCGAATGACCCTTTCTGTGGCATCCTTTTGCATTCTCGTAGGAAATATGGATACCACGTCATCGATTACACATGGCGCAGTCAGATCAATGTCTCTGAGAGACAACGACACCGGTCGCTATAAATAGTTTCGTCGTAGACTACAATCTCTTGCTCTTCCATTTAGGCTAAGGCTTAGGGCCCGCACCCTCGATCAAAGGATTATTAATGAGTATGTGAAGCAATCAGAGTCATTGATCCCAATCCGAAATAAATTTTTAATTTACTTTAAAAACCCACCTCCAATACTGCCATAACTCGAGAAATGTCCTCTTTGATGTGGAAACTGTCCTTAGCGAAATGGAAATGATTCATGTTTTGCACAATTAAAGTTTTAGCCAGAGGTCCCCATTAGAGCTTCCAAAGAATTGAGTAAAGTTTCAACCAACATACTGAGAACTGCAACACGATCGATGGACTTTTGCTGTTGATGGCTTTCAAAAGCAATCTCCTTCATATACACAGCCAATGCGAGATAGTTGTCTCTGAAAGGGTGTATCATCACCAAATAATGAAGATGGTAGTTCATGCAATAATGTTTGACACTCACTTAATGTATTCTTTAGATCTATTGTAGTGGCCATTAAGCCGCGCGAGAGAATAATCGTTGGGAATGGCGGAATAAGAAACTGCGACGATATATTCGACGCGATCGCATTCGACGGTGCAGTCACATTGCTTATACCAGTAATCTTCCGAATCTAAAGCAAAAACAGGATCAGAATTGTCACTGAAGCTAAATGAAGCTCAAACTAGAGATATTTCGACAAAAAATTGTTAGTATACGGTTTTCTCGAAAAGGAATTCTCCATGTATTTTCGAGAACTATCATTTACGGGTCTATACATCCTGGAAATCTTGTCCCATGCGTATTTATGGGATAAGAATAGAAAGGGATACTTCGTTCCCAATTCATTAAAACGTTTCTCATGCAACGATCATCATTATGAACGAGCAGCTGCAATTCTTGTGCGCAGTACTAAAAAATAAACAGAACTGAACATCTAGAATACAAAATACCGCACTTAGATCTATGTCAAATGTGACATAAATCTAAGTCCATAAAAAACTCGGTTTGTGATAGATAACTTTGGCAGAGAAAATACGCCTGAGAGATCAGAGCATGTACAGCATAAACCTACCAACAAGATGCTTATTGTTCGTGCAGTTGTAGAGAGTTGCCGGGTCGCAGACCGTCAAGTTTGCTGCAAAAATGATATCGATGTATTCATAACCGAACCTATGCAATTGCGAGCATACATACCGTTGAATTGATATTTAAGTGGTACACAACCGCATAATTGGTTGAACTTGTTGGCGATACAGTTCTGCTCGCAGTTTCGATTAGAGTATATATTGGGATGCACCAAAACTTCTTCTGGATTGTCCCAGTCGCTTTGACATACACCCCAGTTATCTTCTTCCAAGAGCTGAATCGTTCGAACGGACACGGCGCTGTAGGCTTTCTTGCCTGAAACATACAAATTTATTGTAATGATAGCACCAAAAAACGTTGACTGACTAATAGTAGATTTTTTCTAAGTTAATGTGCTATCATTGTCTCATGAGTGCCTTTCTAGAGATGAGGACTAATTGGTTTGCGATACTACGCGTCATGGACACATTTCAAGATTGTGTTGAAAAGTAGTCTCCCCAAACGGTCGACAGCTAAGTGGTTTAGTTAGTATTTCAATTAATGCATTAAAGATATCGTGAAACCCAACATTTGTTTTGTTAATTTGGCCTGAAAATGTTCGGTTTGATATGAAAAATGCCGTTAATGAATTAGAAGTGATACAAATATATTGTAGCACCAGTTTAAAGGAAGTAAAGTAAGTTGGTATTTTGATTAGGTAGTGTTTTAGAGACCCAGTATCTTAAAAATTAGACTAACAATAGAGGCCTTGCTCACATATAAAATGCGAATATGTTCGTACTCTGAATGATAGGTTTGCACTGGCATACCTGGAGAGACAGCCGAACCAGCAGAGCTCAAAACTGGTAAAATTCCATCAGGATGAACGTAGAATTTAATGCCGGAGTCCAGATAGTTTAGGAGGTCGATTGCTAAAATAAATAAAGAAATGTTTAACACTTTGAATTGTTGATGATATATGGTATGAAAAGAACAGAACACTTTCCTAGGGGCTTGTACGATAAAACTGTTGTTGTTAGAGCTGCTGTCATTACAATTTCATAGAGAGCAGTAATTGGTCAGTTGTGACGTCGGTGCAGGAACTTGTCATATGCGCGCCACAACCGACCAATCAGCGCGTTTCCCGCTTACGGAGATATAGTAATTGTGTTTGCAAAATGACAACAGCAACGTTAGGAACCAATCGCTTTTTTAGGTCGAGTGAGCTCACTCGACCAAAAGTCCATTCCAAAATTTTCAGTCGGTAGGAACCAACGTTCGAGCGACCTCTTTCTAGCGAGCTCAACTCGAAAAATTTTCGAGACATCGGGCACGCCTCAAAAATTTTAGAGCGACCTTATGCAGCGAATAACATACCTAATACTGTACAAATTGCACCGGATTGCACCGCATACAGGCACAAATTTAAGAGACACATACACATTTCTTAGGCTTAGTAGTGACACAGTAGATTAGAGAGCAACGTGAGGATAAATCGAGCGATCTACCCGTCACACCACAGTGCAATTCCTAGCTGAGTATCAACGCTAAATACGATATCCGTGACGGGTAGATCGCTCGATTTATCCTCACGTTAGAGAGCACACGTCTTAAATTGCTCTTATTGTTCAAAATGGCGGACTCAGCCCGCCACATCCATTCCGATGTCTTAATATCTTGAACATCACTGCGAAGGAGCAAACGTCGTTGAATGCTCTTTTTGTTTAAAACGGTGGATTAACCCGCCATATCCATTTCGATATCTCCGTTTCATGAATATCATTGAGAAACAGGTCGCTTTAATCGCGGCTCGCTCGACCTAACGATCGAGTGAGTTGGTTCCTACGAAGTGTCGTTCGACCGAGCTCACCCTAAATTTTTCGGGTGATTGGTTCCTACCGCTGCAGGTTCATTTGTACAACAGGAAACAGAGAGCTAAACAACATGCCGTTGGTTTC
The DNA here is from genome assembly GCA_002796945.1 of Plectus sambesii. NCBI lineage: Eukaryota > Metazoa > Nematoda > Chromadorea > Plectida > Plectidae > Plectus > Plectus sambesii. The sequence goes on from NIUQ01000672.1 coordinate 26,395, forward strand.
ATTCTTCTGGATATCAATTAGGATATGGAGACCATAGGATGAGCCAGATATCACTTGCCGTAGCAGTGATTTCTGCTGGATATTACCGCCGAAGCGAAAACACTTTCCGATGTCCGTCATAACTTCGGTCACGTAATCGCAGCAGTTTATAGTTCTGCCGGCGAACGTACACTCGAGCAACATATCATTGCAAGTGAAACTGAAAAGCAATTCGATTGCAAAGATCTTGTACGTTAATTACAGAGATATCTTGTAAATAAACTCTGAGCTATTATTTGGAGAGCACAAGTTTCCTAATATCATATCTTCCGACATATATTCCAACCAAAGTACTAAAACTGCTGAAACTAAATATGAACACCAGGATTTTTAATCAAAAACACATTTAATGTATGATAAGTAATAATTTAAGTAGGGACTTGTGATGAAGTGTAAATCTGTACCCCGTATCGAAGAAAAACTTCTCCAGACGCCATGACTCGTTGGCTGGATGCGCCAGATTATAATTGGAGACATATTCGGTATATTTCTGGTGAAGATACGCAAGCTTTGTTGTGTTTGTGAAATAATCATCCAGCGATTCCACCTCAGCGTACGCAGTTTGAATATATTCTTGAACTTCTTCACTCATATTGTACTCTGAAATCTTACTGATAAACTCCATCGATCATATTTTGTTATTGACAGTGTCCCTGGCAAATACCGCCATAATCTGCTATATGTTTCATTTTTTCAGGCGTTTTCTAGTTCTGATTGTATAGTTCATGGGTGCCGGGATATATTTTGTGTATTTTGAAGACACTTATACGGCATTGCTCATAAATAGTGCCGAACAGATGGTTCGTAGTGTTCAACTGCCGTCCACTAACAAAAGGTAGGAGACAAACCGAATAATATGTCGACGGCAAAAAACAGTCCATACAACCTTTTCTACGGTATTTTCATACGCTCCTTTAAATACTGTAGACGTTTTTTTTATACCATGAGCATGCGTTAGCAAAAAATCATTGTACTCTCGAACTGAAATTAATCAACATCTGAAAAAGGCTGTTGCACTTACTGGCGACTTTGCTCTTCATGGTCGGATTGAAGTTGCAAATAGTGATGGAAGGGAATACGATGCCGTTCTTTGGAATATTGAAGTTGATTTGCGTTAGTGTTGGCTTACTGTCGAGCATCAGTAGCAGCTGATAAGCCTGCAAATCAATCGGTACAAAAGCTGTCAGCGTTGCGCATGCATTTGATTGAGATAGCACAATAAACTCGGCGTCCGTGATCAATACTTTTACGGTAGGAGATTAGAGTATTGTCTTGCTTATTTCTGTTGTGAAGTTACCTTGGTTGGGAGGTTTTGGCTACTGTAGATTTATGTAGCATTTGTTTCTTCGTTTTGTGATAATATCATATTGATTTGAATAGAATGAAATATTGTTCGACTTAACTAAGAAAGGCGAGTCGGTTTTCAGTCGCCTTTTCATGAATTCTTTATCATAATGACTAGAAGATATCATTGCTGCCACTATTTATACCACTTCCACTTTACTAAGGACACTTTTCGAATCAAGGAGGACATTTTACATTTGATTTGGAAGGTATTATCATGAAAGTAGAAATTGTAGAAAAAACAATATAGACAGCTTAGTCTGAAACCTGCTCATCATGTAGCACAATATCATGTAAAGCTATTCACAAGCATTCGTAAATACTGCGATCAGAGTTATTGTATCTAGTATTGTACGCACGTTGCAACAGCATTTCGCTTATTAACCTGATACAGGAAAGCGCCAAAAGACGACAGTGTGATGACGATCCAAAAGATTCTGGATAACCAACTACGCGAGTTATATATTCGGACGAGGCCGTGATAAGTGGTGATGCCAGTGAACATGTCCGTCTCGTAGTCAGGCAGGTGGAGATGGTGGCTCTTATTAGTGAAACTCATAATGATATCGAAAACAGAAAAGCGGCCTTGTAGATGTAGGCAATAGTGAGAAACGTGGAAGAATCTGGTTCTGGTGTTGACCAGAGAAGAAGAGAAATATGGTAGAAGAGATTATGGTAGCCCTTGTGAAGGCAAGTCAATTTAAATTATTTGTTTGATGCGCCAGCAACAGGACTGCTCGATCTTACCGCTGCTTATGAAAGTCGATAGGGACGGACGTTGACTAGCTGATGGAGCATAATAAACGTCAATGCCATCGTATCAGAAATGATAAGTTGTTCTGCGATCGACTGTTGCTACTGTGTCGCTACGCCAGAGCAGTGCCTCATGACCTATCACACCCGATAGTCGGTGTCTTTTCATCAGTAGCACGTCCGTCACCCAAATTTAGATATTTTATCTGGTTAAGTTGACAGATGGAGTAGCTACTGTTTCTCCATTTGCGTCATTCAAGCAGAAGCGAACGGGAGCCTCGTTCTGTGCTATCACAAAACCAACACGGAGCAGTGTGAAGCTTGAGACAATATCTAACAGGAGAAAAGCGTCTAACCTGCTGAATCCAAAAAAATTATTATCGTGCACGCGTTATTGCTTTTCTAATATAGATTTCATCTTTGAAGCCGATATCGGAGTTTCCGACTTCCACTTCACCCCCACTTTAAGTCATTTATATGTCAAGTTTTTCAGGTTCCTGGTTGAATGATTAAAAGGCTATCGCTCCTCTTCAACCCGGTACCGCCCTGCTCCCATCAAAGGCTGCTATCGCGGCTACAATGTCAATATTGTCAAGCAGCAGCGGCAGACGTTGGCATAAAAAAAGTCACTGTATTAGTGCAAGTTCGCAATCTATGCATCACATTTGTGATTTAAATTGAGCTCTATTGAACGATATCAGCTGAGATGCTGTTATCGAAGTCATATTTATTACGGCAAGAGTCCGTATCCTAGCGGTGCTCGGCTGCAACTTCGTTATACTTTATTGTGTCTTTACTATATGGCAATCCGGGATTTATCAAGTCATTATGATGCTAAATAAGCAAAATGCCATCTATAATTTATGTTATGAAATCAGGACAGAATTTTACACATTCTGCCTCTGCTGGTTCATCAAAATTTCTGAACCAACTGAAACATAATAGCATTCTGTTTAAAGGATAGCTAGATTAAAGAATGGTTACAAAGGCTGTGGCGTATTGAGGGTACATAGCATCGCAGCAATTAAGTTATAATCGAAGTAACTTTGTTAATAGCACGGATATAATTATTTATCTTCTGGCTATGATAAGTTTAGCAGTGCTCTTTTGCACTAAATACTAAAATTATTTATCTTGTGGCAACACCAACAATAAGGAAGCTCACAGTGGTCTTATACCAATTGCGTCCACCGATATGGGGAGATGGGCAAACTTTGTCAGCAGGCACGAGTAAATTGCTGCATAACAACTTGGCGACCTCTTTTTAAATAAGCTCGCCAACTAGGACAGTGGAATCCTTTGAATACAAATCTCGCCAAGCCCAACTTATGCACACTTATGTAGCATATTAGTGATGTCTTCTTCCTTTCTACATTTTTTACTAATTCGGGTAGACCATTAAAACTAGACAAGACAAACAAACGACCGGACGCGCGCGCTAATTTTAGAACATACTATCTCCTTCCTCTACATGTGAAGCACACCTTTTCCGCAATTTCATCATTAATGGATACAACCACGCGGTTTCATCCATTCCCATTTGGGCAGCCGGCTAACAAATTAACGCGCGCAAGTTTAATTCAGTAAGCTACTCCTACATTTACATAAAGTGGCGCTTATGCGGTGCTCACAAAGCACTGACCGCCGAATTCGGTCGTATATAATTATTATTATTATGACAATATTAATTGGTTGGTGCATTATGATCACCGCTTTTGACGATGCAAGTGAACGGACGAGGAGTCTCCTGAAACACATCTCTGCTAACAGACCCGCTTGCCGTGCTCAGTTGTTCAACCGCCTTTCGTCTTTTTCTATATTCATTGCTTCAAGCTGGTTGGCGGCATTGAGCATTAATCAAGTGCATTCTAATACACCTGTAGAAAATTAAGCAAAAATGACAAATGCGATCGCATTCTGAATGAAAAGTCGATCTTTTGAAGGACTACTTTTCGTTTATAAGAGTTTCTTAAGCCCCGAATATATACTACGGGACGACAAATCCTTGAAAAGTTGAGAGCTTCCTTTTCAGGCAACTTATTTGACGTTCTCGCTATCGCTGCATGCACTAGTTGTCTAATACTTTAGATCAACATCCCTGGTTTTTCAGTAGAGGAACACTGCTGACGACAAAATTGGAATATGTCCAAATTATTCTGGCCGCAACTTACTATTAGCTTCCAGCTCAGCAACGCTCATTTCCGGTCAGAATGACAGTGAGTCCTACTTACAGTGTGCTTTACATAAACAGCTCTTTCTCACCCTTTTCCACTTGCATCATCGTCGTATTACAACGCAAAAACTTTAAGTACAGTAACAAACAAGATTTTTGAACCTGAAGCAGGAAGAGGCTGAACGAAGTGACGACGACCGTTATCCAGAACCACCTTGACAGCCAATTCATTGAGTTGTAAATGCGCACAAGGCCGTGGTAAGTGGTAATGCCGGTGAACATATCCGCTTCATAGTCGCCTAGATGCAAATGATGGCTCTTCTTTCCAAATGACGTAGCCATGGTTGTGTAGGGCAGCGATTTGAGTCGGCTTTGGTAGACGTCAAAGGGCTTTCTGCTTTTTCAACTCGACAGATACACCGCGTCGATTTTGCCAGAACGCGCTGTTGCCTCTATGCAACGCTCATCGTCCAGCGTTAAAATTTTAATCAAGAGCGCTTGAGCGAGCAACGCTCTGCGTCAACTGACGGTCGCCGCTGATAAACTGTTTGCTTGCCTGTGTAAAAGTAGTGTTGCTGTTAGCTATAAATGCATTACTGCAAGACGAGCTACTGGTTGACATGATGCGCGGAAGCAAACTACAAACTCATCCCGGTTACAATCAATGGTCATGTTATATAGCAAAATTTTACATTTCTATTATACTAATTTAACTTAAAATCGGACACTTTCCAAACCAAATCAATTACTTTCATATTGAACTGGACTTATTTCAAATCAATTTGAGTATTTTTCATATAAATTAAACACTTTTTGAAAATGAACTCCACACTGCGTCCAATCTGATTTTAAAGACGAAATATTGGAGTAAAAGAAATGATACATTTGAATATCCTTGATAAGTTTACTTAACTCATATTTTGCACACGAATAACCTTGCGGAAATACAATACTAACTCGCACAGAGCGAATACAGTTTTATTGTAACTAATTTTGTTGCCAAACACTGAATCTGTATGAATGCGTAAGTTTCCGAAAATATGCAATTATTTTTTACATCGTATTATCTGAACAAACAATTAAATGCACAAATCAGCTAAGAAATTTCCTGCCGGCTGATGATACCCTCGGTTAGCCTTTATAAGAATAACGACGAATAACGGCGAAAGAAATAGTGGGACTATCATAGTGATGCTGCTATTTTATGTGTTGGCGATCGATTGGCGAACACATAAACTTAGTACGCGTATATTTTTGTCGCCCCAATGTATCGTGATCGTAACATGCAAGCAATAAAATATAATAGCAAGCGCACAAACTTCAATTATCATTAAAGCAGCGCGCATTTCATGAGCACTGGAGACATAATAGTCAAAATTATTTGAAAGACACTATGAACAGTGAACACTTTTCGACTCATTTGATCAATTGAGGTTTTCTCGAATAGTGAATGTGTTTCATGTCGGCCTTAGTCGACACACCCGCTTCGTAAACAATCGTAAGGATGCAATAAAACCACTAAAGATGGTCTATATGTCGATGGCGCAGGGAATGCACGCATGTTTACATTTCATTCGATTGAGTGCATTACGGCAGGAATGTGCTAGTATTAACACCTATCGAGCCCTTCCGCTATCATTACAGTAATGTTTATTTACGCGCTTTGGCACGATGTTACTCCAATACAATATTGCGTATACAGGCTACTATGCTTACTCTCGGCTTGAAAACTGTACTGTTATGGTACTGATTTCGTTTGATTATGCGACAGTTACAATGCTGCAACGTGCGACGTGCAACCTGCAATCAAAATTTGGTTGTAAAGGGTCGTTACAATGCTGCAAACCTTGCAACTTTTGCTTACGACGTGCAACCTGCGATCGAATGAGACAGATCGCACGTCACTCGTTGCAGTAGTCGGGCTAAAGGGCGACCGGTACGCGATGGCTACCGTAATCGGAGGCGCGTGATTTGAACTGTGTTACGTAAGAATTTGTGGCCATAGCAATGGCGTACGGTGCTTTTTGAATGCAAATGTTGTAATCAGGCGAAAATCGCTTTAGGACCTCTCTCGTACCGGTCGCCCTTTAGCCCGATTACTCGTTGCAGTGACCCTTGCAACTTTTTTGAATTTCGCACCGTCCTTCGCACGAAGTATAATAGAATTTCGATATTTTTGAATATATTATCTTTGAACAAATGAAATCCATGGAAGATAATGGAGCTTGCCGCGCTTTTTTGCTAGGTACGGTAAAAAAAGATTGCAGTAATGTAACGACCGCTTGCAACCAAATAATTGAACGTCGCAGCATTGTAACTGTCGCTTTAAAGATGCAAATGAGCCGTTGCTGGCAGCATTTGCTATTCATTTGGAGTGGCTTTTTCAGCAATCAATCATATTCAGTGCCTATCCAGTGAACTGCTAGTGTGCAAGTCTTGTATACTTCGTCAATGAATAAGAGTTGGTCTCACAAAGAAAAGCTGACAATTCAGCCAGTCGAGATCGAGTGGCTTTGAAAATCGTCCTCTCGCTCTTTCACTTAAATTCTACGTCGGTCGCACAGCGATAAATGCACAACTGAATATGAATTTAGGGTATTCTCTTTGAGGTTTTCTTTGTGAATAAAGAATTTCGATTTCGAAGTAGGAACTGCAAAAGTCAACTCAATGTACTAACACGTTTTCACTAGAGAACATCTGACTATTCCTTTATTCGTTATCATTTATTGTCAGTCATATGATATGCGACAGTAAATGTATCGAAACAATTTCCATCTCTATACCTTTAACAGAGCACGGTACATCTCCACAACTTCAATTCATCCAACACATAAACCGTACTATGCAAAACCGAAAAGAACGATGTAAATATAAAAAATTGAAAGCGAAACAGCTCGATCAATGCCAAACTAGAAGCGCCATCACAAAATCGATTTCACCGACGTTACAGACACAACAATGGGCGCGCCGAATTCACGTAGTGAAAAGGTTTGCACGAGGCTCAAAATTATCAGCATATAGAATGACGCAAAGAGTCCGAGACGATCGTATGGCTGGGTACTTCTTAATCACACCGCATCTATGTCACCTCGGCTTAAGAGATTTTCGGAATCTGAAAAAGACAGATGAATGTAGTAAGTATAGTCAAGGTTGTTGATAAGTTACAAGAAATTTCGCCAGGCACCGGTAGTTGGCTAAGATCAGCCCGCTTTTCAATGCTTGAATACCGTTTTTTACCGAAAATGATATTATTTTTTAGGTTTTTACGTGCATATATTGCTAGAAAGAAGCGCTTTCGACTTTCGAAGCAGTCTGCCTTAATCAATCAAAGATTTCTTATTACTGATTAAATTTTTTTGAAAATACAACAACTTTAAATACTACAGTACTGACTAAAACCAACATCAAATAAAATTATAATAAATTTAATTACAGTGGAATTAACTAATTACAGTTTCGGTTTCACAGGTATTTCACTTATACCGGTAATTTTTGTCGGTCTCTCAAATACCGGTATAAGTGAATTTGACTGTATAACAATAGCAGCTAACTTACGGCTTTCTTGAGCGCCTGATCAAGGTCAGCGATGATATCGTCGCAATCTTCAATACCGACGGACAGTCTAATCAGATTGTCAGTGATGCCGAGCTTTATGCGCTCATCGGCGGGTACAGACGCGTGCGTCATCACGGAGCTAAAATTTATCATGATAATATCTTAATTATTTGTTTTAAAATGTAAAGTTTTAGTTATTTCCGGTTTATACTTTTTGTTAGTCTTAGCTTTTAATACACACCCCTGAGACTTTCCTTAACAGAATCCGTGCAAAAGATTTGCTTAAGCTGGCGTTCAATAGTGTTTCCTTTGGATCTCTGTTACTGATTGAAGAATTTTGACAATAACAATTTCAGTGTCTGGAGGGGCTTGACGTGGACTATTCTCGAGATATCTGAAGCCCTCTAGAAATTTCCTCACGAATGCTGATGTTCTAGAGGGGAAAATTTTCGATCAGTAACGAGCGTCGAGACTGGATACCGTACGCCAAATTTCGCCTATCTTTAGCACTCAGCACGTCAAGGAAAGCCTCAAGAAAGACTGTTTTGCCGTTACTCAGTGAAAAATTTTCCCTATATGGAATAGAGAACGCAAAGAGTGGCAGCCAGTCGAACCGACGGCTTCCGTAAACGACGCACTATTGACGAAATAATAATAAATTCAAGAAAATCGACTTATCGGCGGCATTTTCGCCGCCTTATAACAAAGTTAAATAATAAGAAATAGATATTAAAAAGACATACGGTAGCTCGGCGAGACTTTCATAGCCGCCCAATGATTCGGCCAGCGTGAATACCTGAAATGAGAATGGTTTAATATGCTTCATTTATGCCACTCACGTCAGATTTTTTGACTCAAACTTGCTCGCAATGCGAAATATTGCATTGCTAGTGCTTCAACAACAATGACTCTTATTCATGAGGATGCGTATCTTAGAGACTCAAATCACGAAAAAACAAAAAGTGACGTATGAAAATTGTATTACATATTAATTTTATTAAGAGTTTTTAAATTCAAAGAGGATAATCCCATGTTAATTTAAGTAGTAAAATTTCCTTTTTGACTCGGAAAGAGCGCTTATTAAAGTGAAAATGGTATATAGGGAACGTAAAGATTCTAGACACCTGAAAGACCTATTCCGGTCCGATTCCAATGCAGCAAATTTTATTATTGAGTACAAGATTAATCCAGAACCGGAAACGGAATCACATCTGGTTAGGTTTCACAGATGTTTGCGGCAACTATACTTCACATTCGCACCGTGTATTACTGAGTGTTTGGCGTGCTGGAAATGGCCGCAATTCTCTGAACGCGCATGCAGTACAAAGCGGATGAACAAACATATCGGGGCTACTCATCTAAGGCAGAATAAATGCTTATGTGGCAGTATCCCGGTACGGTACAAACAAATATTACCAAGAATTAATTATAATTTCTTAGTATTAATTCACGCGATTGCAACGCACTGCGCCGCCAAATCGAAGCGCATCTAACCCCGGTCAAATGCTGCGAATGCTGGAGGTTAGAACTTATGCAAAGTCGCAATACATGATGGTGACCGATAATTTGTATTCTATTACAAGATAGTCTCGTCAAAATTCACTCAGTTCGTCCCCGAGCAGACAATACACAATGCACATTCCACACACTATCAGCCGACCCCCACACTTTCCTTTTCATCTCTCCAAACATGTCAAGGGGCAGGTCAAAGCGCCGCGCACTGTCCCACGATCACATTCGATGGCCTATCGCATGACGACATGAATCTCGCAAGATAACACCACATAATATCATCAAACTTTCCCCTAATAAACATACAAAAACTCGATAAGCAATTGATCGCCGGTCCCTTTCATTCCTTATCCCATTTAGCGGCGCACGTTATTTGTAATGGCAACACGTTGTTTGCAATAGACATGTGGTTCGATCGCGTCAGGAGACCACGTCAGCATACCTCGTGTGCGGCCCTTGGAATGCATAACAGCCGCCGCTGTAACCGGCCGTACTGTGGGAATGCTCAAACCTGCCCCAACCAGCACGGGGGCGGCTACCATCAGAGGTGATTAATGGCACGTGGTATCTTATCCCCCGTTAGTTATTGCACTTTTCATGCGATTGACACTTTCTGACTTTCGCTCTTTGACAAGTGCGCAAAATGCAGTTGACGAGAAAATGGGCGCGATTTCGTTCGTCACCGCCCCCTCCGACCTTTTTGACCTGCCTACTTCATGAAAATGGAGGAAAGAAACGTCAAATAGTATAACTGTCAATGCGCAGGTCAATGATTATTGTCACCGTAGAGGTCAACCGCCCAGGCACAGAGAAATTAATTAATTCTCAAAGACGCCACACCTCCACGCATCTTACGCTGCTACAATTGCAGCTAACTTTCTGTCAAAATCTGACAGTAATATCATCAAACGCGGCAAAAGAACAAACAGAAACCAAAGTCTACCGGGGCAAAAAATGGGAACAAAAATAGAACACCGCAAAAAAAAGAAAACAGGAATAAAACACGACAAAAAAGTGAACCAACCTTCAGCTGAGAAAGGAACTCGTTGGACTCTTCAAGGCCGCCCTTAAGGTAGAAGCTGACCATGCCACTCATTCCCTTGGCCTGCTTCTTGTGGAGCTCGTGCTGAGGGTGGGAGGGCAACTCGGGGTAGAGCACGCGCTCCACTCGCTGATTCGCTTCCAGAAACTTCGCGACCGCCAAACCATTCTCGGCGTGCGTTCGCATGCGAACGTGCAGCGTCTTTATGCCGCGGTTCACGAGGTACGCATCGAATGGCGACGGAATAGCTCCAACAGCTGAAGAATTGCTAGTTCACTCGATAAAAGCTACACACTCTTATTGGATTCTTTTAACGAATTTTAGCGCCTCTTATATGAAATCAACCGACTGATGTTGTATTTTTTACCAAACTTTACTGCTTCTAATATGAAATCATACATTGCCCCTTTCGTTCGATCGAAAAATGTTTTCATAAAAATAAGAGCACCCTCATCATATAATCATAAGATCCGTCATATTAATCGAAATTTCCCGTTGAAAGAAAGTTGCTCATCGAACACAAAAGAAATTCAAATATTCATGGTCGCATCCACAGCTAATGGCAGGGAGGTTTGAGAGGAGGCACTAACCGAGCTGCGTGAACCTAAGATGCTCGTCGAGCTTAGGGCTGTCGGTCATGACGCAGCCCATGATGACGTCACTGTGACCGTTGATGTACTTGGTAATCGAATGGCAGACCATATCGGCGCCCAACGACAGCGGACGCTAAAACGCATTTACCGTAATCATTGTACATTGTAATAATTGATTGCAAACTGTTTTAAGATAAACTATTCTCAATTTTCTTAACATAAAATTAACCTTAAACACGAATCTAACCATATTTTTCAATATATTGTTTCATATACTATAGATCGGTGCTGTTACAAATTGTATAAACAATATAGCAGGGATTTTCTGATCGATTTATGCACGCAGAGACACGAATTGAGGGGTACGGTGAAAGAAAAAAAGAGCCTCAATTTAAACTGCGTTAAATTATAAGAAAGAGTGAATGAGATAATCAAGTCGTAATTACCTGGAAATAAGGCGTCATGAAGGTGTTGTCCACGACGACAATAATCTCGGGGTTGTACTGCTTCGCGGCGGAGACGATACCGGCGATGTCGACCACTTTGAGCAGCGGATTCGTTGGGCTCTCAATCCAAACCAGCTGTAAATGGCTGCCGTTAATAAGTACTGCGAGAGCAATGCTCTGGATTGATATTAATTATAGGACTGCTTTCGTCGGAACAAAAACATTTAATGCTGCGTATCAATATCGTTTAACCAAACTTTCTACGAAAATATATAAACTGCTGCATGAAAATTTTTTGTGGAAATCATTCGCACCTTAGTATTCGGCTTCAGGGCTTTCTCGAAGTCGTGAACGCAGGTCATGTTGACCAAAGTCGTTTCGAGACCATGCATCGGCACTGACACTCGTCGGAAGAAGCGTTGAGTTCCTAAAATAACGTCTCTTTTACTACAAAATGCTTAACTGTATTGCTTATAACGATAATCCGCTTAAAGCGGAAAAGTCTGGTCGGTCCCGAATTTTCGATTTCCTATATTTAGTACTGAGCGAAAATGTTATTTGGATCACTGTGCGTTCAAACTGCATTGTTTGAAACTCCTCGCGAACAAAAGCATTAATTAATATCTCATGAGGATTTGGTGACTGTTTTAAGATCGTGCCAGGTCGCATTATTAAGAGATTTGAAAAGAATATTGACGCATGACTGTGATACCGTGTCCCATAATGAGTCAGACTGTGACGGCGTGTTTGGAATGGATCCAACAAGCAACGGGACGAACAGACGGTAAGAGCAGCCAAAAAAGGGAATTCCTCTCAAAGTGAAGCCCCTTTCATCGCTATTTACGCGAAATACTGGATGCGGCAAAAATACGTGCGGTTTTGTAGGTTAAAATAGGTTTAAAAGCCGTACGTAATTTTGCCGCACCCTGTATATCGTATAATGCTATTAGCCACGCATGAAACGACGGCTAGAAGCTACTCTCATAATCTGCCTGTCCTCTAATACTGCTATGAAAATATATAATGTGCATTGCGCTGTTTGTCAATTGCTCGATTCACTGAGATGCGTTCCCAAGTGCCTTCTCCCCTCCATTGCCGCCGCGGCTGTGCCAAGACCCTTCGTGTGAGAAACGCCTTCGCACATCACCGTCCCCATCTTTCAGGCCGGCGGAAGGGAGGGGAGTTTCGCTTGCGGCGCAGGTCGACGGTGTAAAACGATCACAGCAGAAGGACCCGACTGTCCCTAATCGTTTTTGACAAACAACAGCGTTGTGTTCGGCGCATTACACAGCGGCACGGGACCGCTCAAAGACTGCCCGAGCGCGTGGCTGATCAATGTCAGTGACGCAATTGCATCAGCGCGTTTCCGCTAAATCGCCTAATGCCATGTGACGCTCGCCGTGCAAACATTCTATTCTACACGTATCGGCTGATGCAAGTTCTGATGCCGACCTCGTCATTAATCTCTCGACGTTCGCAGCGTGCCCAAAATAGATCAGTCTGTTCCTATTTATCGCCGCGGAGTGATGCGTGACTTTACGTTTTAACGAGATAATGAGATGATGGGATGATTTTGCATAATTAGCGCGCGGTGATTTAGCGGAGGATGCCAACGCGATATTTGAGAAAATCAACGCACCTCCATAGACGTCATCGCAGCAGACGATGTGGTCGCCAGTCTTGAAGTAGTTGGCGACTGCCATGGAGGCAGACAAACCGCTGCTGAACACGCGGCCTAAAATGAGCAAGTACAATACTCGACTGTTACAGTCAAAATTTCTTTGCGAGGAAGAAGAAATCGAGTTAGGCCCCGTAGTTGTCGAAGATTAGCTCACTTTTCCGTGCGAAAACACCGTTTTTTACCAAGAATGATAATAATTTCTTGGTTTTTACGTGCATATATTGATTGAAAAAAACGCTATTTGCTTTCTAAGCAGTTAGCCTTATTCAGTTTTATAATTTCTTCTTCCTAATAGAAAATGTCGACTGTTAAAAACAGACTTCATTGATTACAAGCTGTTCGCATTTCGGATAGCCCTAATTGCGAATATACCATTTCCACTTTCAATAATAACACTTTTCAAGTCTAATCAATATTTAAAATGTCCTTTATGAAGTGGAAATGGTATATATATTTGGTAGCGGCTTACAGTGCTTTGCATTTTCAAGGGCGGCCAGATTTTTCTCCAAAACGTCACGCGTAGGATTTCCAGCGCGGCCATAGTCGTGCTTCTGAACGGAAAATGCAATAGATTGTCTGACAACAGACTACAGATTGTGCACAGATGCAACAGAAATGTTGAAAATAAATTGAAAGGTGATTATGCAGACTGCAGATTTGTGACACAATAGTGAAGGTGAAAGGCTTTTTAAAGATAATATGAAACTTATTTCAGTCACTTTATGCTCTACAAGATTTAGAGAATACATAATGGAACATTAAAGCGTTCTTGATATTTGTAAGAGTATAACGTGAATATCACATTTCGCTTTAAATCTAATAAGTCCAAAGAAGAGATAAAACTCAACGTCCCTTCCTTAACAAAAGTCTCATCAAACGAGAAATTCTTCAAATTTTCTTCTACAGTATCTTTCTTCATTCCATCTTTTTACGAAAGAGAAAAAAGACGCTATCTGATTTTTTCTTTGTTAGAAGATAAAATGTAATCGTAAAATAAGAGAAAAAGTTTGAAGATGTTATCATGCGCATAATCAAAAGCAGCTATATTTAACACTAACTGCGCAGAAAAGCACGTAAACACTAACCTTTGGTACGCCGGGCTTGTCCTGTTTGTACGTAGTAGAGGTAGAGAGAGGGGGCACGACTTGGTTCATGTCCCATTGTTCCGGCTCTTGACCGGCGTGGATGGCAGAAGTTCCGAAGCTAGGGAAGGGAGATGACGACATGGCTTCTGTTCGAATAATTTGAAAGCAAACAGCAGTCCTAAGAAAGTGATGCTGCGGAAGAAATGAAGGAAGACTGGTGAGAGTACTCGAAATTCGATAAAACAATTCCTTCGGCAGCTGCAACACAAACGTCGACGTCTTCGTACCGGTTCCTACTCTCTTCCGGCGATTGTCGAATGAGCTCAACGGACGATACCCGGCCGGTTTTTAAATCCTTCGCGGCGGTGACACCGCAGTTTTATCGCCTTTGCACTCGGCCGCCGTTCTGAACCACGTGGACAACGATCAGACTCCACCGACCAGTCACGTGACGTCAATGTGTCTTGTCACGGTGGCATACTATCTGACGTCACTACATGTGCCGCTGCGTATCGCAATCGTATATCAGCAGATGCTCTATCATTTTGTTATACAACCTAAACGATTGCACCGCGAAGTTTGAGTTGCTCAATAGCATCTTCTGAGCTACGTTGAAATCCGCAAATCGCTTTGATTGCCCTAAAAGTGAGAAAGTTGCTGATAAATTTGGGTTGTGATGGAGGCCAATGAATGCAACATCTTCAGTCTCTTAATAACTGATGAACTGTTGATGCCCTTCATGAAAAACACATTCTCACTGTTCATAAAAACGATGTTACACTGGATTAACATCAATTTGTTTACTCCTCTGATGAGGTGACGTCACTTATTCTGTTTGCGATTATAAACGTTAAGCGCCGCAGAGCGCAATCATTGCAGATATTGCTTCGTCACGGTCGTTTATATACCCATATCGACCTACAAAGAGTGTTTGTCTTCTACAAAATTTTGATAAATCTCATCAGTCGCGCTGAAAACATTTGCTAACGTCGCGTTTTCTTCGTACTATTCGAAACTGTCACTACCCTACTAACTATAGTTGGCTCTTAGACTGAACACTGTCTTTCTGATTACTATCTTGCCGAGGCGATTTTCGCATTTTTTTCTCGTCCATTCTTGAATCACCGCTCCCTTTTGGTCGAACGTTGCTCTTTTCGCGTGAATAAAAACATATCGGAGAAACATGAAAATGCTACGCCTTGCTCTGCTGCTGGGTGGCACCATTCGTTCAACTGATGCAATAGTTCGCGCAAGTGGGCGTCACGTAGTTATGTATTAAGATTAATGAGTAAGACACGCTATGAATTTGATTTAACGAAAGGTTCATATCGAAAGATTCATATCGAAAGGGTTTAGTCGCCAGCACACGTTAAGACAACATGTCTTACTGACTTGAATATTTAATTATTGTCCAAATGCCAACGGTGTAGGTGACACCGCTAAGCTGTTTGCTGAGATTTTGTATTGTGGTTGCAAATAGTGGGTGAACTGAAGTGGAATCAGCGACGACCAGTTACTGGTGCAATCGTCAACATCCATTGATCTTTGCTGCCTCTACAGAGAGCGGCGTGTTAAGTGTGACGTCAGCTCTCTCGCTCTCCTCGCGTATATAGGTTGCTGGGGAGCCTAGCAAGGCACACCGCGCAAAACAAGCGTGCCCATAGGCACGTTGGTCGATAGTGATGGTACTTTGCCAGTTTGCCGCTTTGCCAGGTGTTTAAAAGGGCAGCGAATGATCAGAATAGCCAGTGTTCCCATGGTGCTTGAACAGTGGTAGAGCGTCCTAAGGGGTCAAGAGGACACGAAACTTTCCCACCAGGGAGTATTCCTATTAAACAGCGTTCTCTTATAGGCGTCCAGCTAGAAATACTGCCATTTTTGAGTGATAGGTGATATTTTTGTATCCTTGTTTACAACTTTGATGTCATCAAAGTCTAAGCTGATCGAATCAGTTTTGCTAACGGGCGGCGCCTGTGCTAGTGCTTGCGTCAGGCGAACGGGAAAGCGCACCAGCGGCGTTTCTCGCGCGTGTCGGCTGGCGTGATTTGAGCGGAGAGGTTTTGGCGAGAAACTTCCGTCCTGTACTTTGCGCGTTGGAGGCGATCGTTCGG